>JAAOMT010000525.1:128038-166088 GCA_016748015.1 Geosiphon pyriformis
AAACTCCACTTTAAATCATACTTTCAAATTAAATATCCCAAGAAACCTTTAAAATCAAAAAGAAATGAAAAAAAATATTTAAAACTGAACTATCACAACCCAAAGTATTAAGAAACTTACTTGTATTATTTATTGAATGAAACTATCATTCATCAACTGAATCCCTTGGAAGAATAATCCTTGATCAAGATTATTCACGTTGTTACTAATTGATAAAAGCTTTATTGTGAGAATTAGAAAAGCGCTAAAGACCATTAACATTCTGTGTTTCTAGATTAGAGAAACACATCAGGCAATTGCAAGGATAGCCTCAGAGAAGACCCCAGACAGTAGGTAGATTTCAGTTCAGCCTCTGAGAAGGAGTACATAAACACACACAACAATCAAGAATTAAAGAATAACTTACATCGCAACAGTAAAAAGAAAGCCTTCAGTGTAACAGTAACACTATCACACAAATAGAATTGAGGAACTCACGAAAGACTGATTGCAATTAAAGCAGGATATCAGCAATTAAATATAACAAAAAAACCATCCCGTAACACTGTTTAATACAAAATTATCTTTTACAAACTGCTCAAACACAGTAATCAATGTACTGTTACAGATTGAAATAATAAGCTAATAAATAGCAAGAAAGAACAAAATTGTATAGTTATAGAATAGATCAAAAAAAATTCAACTTTAAAAAGCAAATTGAATAAGTAAGAATTCAATATGTGAGATTAGTCTTATAAAATATCTCAGTTACTATTCTTTTAAAAAGATAATTGGAGAATTTGAAGATAAAGAAATAGTTTATATTGTTAACAAATAATAACACATTGATATAATTTTATGTTTTATGTTGACATTTTTAGAATTCAATATTAGATATTAGATATGCTTTTTAATCACATTTTATTTAATAATCTTCAAATATTACAATTATATGAGTTAAAAAAAGAGTAAATAAATGCCAACAAATAATTTTTTATTCTAAAATATTTAGATACTTAAAAGTAAGGAAAAAAAAATTAGTGAAAAGAGAAAAATTAAGATAAAATTATTATTTTATTTCTTTATTTTTTTTTAATTTGTATATGTTTTTCTATAGCTAAAAAATTTATTGCTTATATAACTATTGAAAATATTAGATTATTAATCAAATCAATGATTACTATCTAAAAATAGAATGGTTAATTATAGAATATCAGTGACTAATACATATAATAATTAATAAAATATATGGGTTTCAACCATAATAGTACTAACAGAATTAACAATTGAATTGACCAAAATTAATAACTTAACCAAACTGAATTCCAGAAATACCAGCCAAAAAAAAACTAAAAAATTAGCAATAGCTATAAAAAAAGAAGCAAAAACCACCAGAAAAAAAACATTAAAGAATTCAAAGAAACAAAAGCCTTGGCATAAGATTTAGTATTTACAAAATATAGAATAAATATCTTAGGAGTCTTAAAAATAAAAAATAAAAATACTTTATAGTTTATAATTAGATAGCTCATTTTTTAATACTTAAAACAATATTAACAGCCAGAAATTTTTTGCCAAATATAATATTTTCTTAATATATTAATTTTAATCATAGCAGAATCCAAATTAACTTGAAATTCAAATGTAATCAAAGCAAATTGAGAATAACAACCAAAATTAAGAAAGCAAAAAATAAAATATGTCTAATTATTAATTTAAAAAATCATATTATTAATCTTAAAGACAGTACAGCCAAAGAAAAAATTAACCAACTTGGTCTTAAATTTATTATAAGATACAATAATTTCATTTTAATTCACTAAGAAAAAAATCTTAATATTATTCTTATTTATTAAAACTAATCAATAATTCAAAGCAGACACAGCAGAATCCAGTTTTTTAAAATTAACAATCACATATTGTCAAATGTTAGCAAACTTTAATACAATATAAACAATCTTATTAAACATATTAAAAACTGTTTTGATATTAATAGCAAATATATTCAAAGACATATTATATAGCACAACAGCAGCAAAAAAAGAACCAATCTTAAAAATTATTAAAGATTTGGCAATTTTAAGAGTAGTCAAATGAACAAAGCTTATAAGCTCAATCAAAAAAGCTGTTTTTAAAAACTTCTAAAAAGCAAACTCTATAAAAAAAAGCTTTATATTGTTTTTTAATACTGATTTTGCATCCAAAAAACCATGTACAGACTGAAAAACAGTTCTAATATAAGCTAATTTAATCTTAAAAATAACACTAAACATTAAAGTAAAGGCTATTTACCCAGCAAATCTTTAATAATTGGCAATAATTTTCCAAACATCACTAGTAACAATACCAAAAATCAGTAGAAAAAATAATTCAGTTTCTATCTGGTTAACTTAGTTTTCAAGAACAGATAACTTTATAAGAGATAATTGTTTTGCTTTTAAAACCAGCAATAATTTGTTAAAAGAGATTATATTTGGCAATACAGCCAGTAATTAATCTTGGTTCATCTTAGACAATGTATTATATGATATAATAAAGATTTTATTTGAAATTTTTTTAAGAATCACAAAGAAGTTTGGTGTAATAATAACAAAAATAAGCAACTGTCTCTATTTTTTTTGAATTTTCAGTTTTTTTGATCATTTTTTTGAAGAAAAAATACTAGCAGCATTTGGTGTAAAAACTATAGAAGAAAAGATCAGTTTATTGACTAGTCTATTATTAAAAATTTTTGGGCTCTTTAAAGAAATAGAGACAATATTAGAATTAAGTCAAGTGTATCTCTTTGAAGAAACTTTAACTGGTAAAAAACCAGTTAAAGATGAAAAAATTGTTTTAACAGCTATTAAAGACAGCTTTTCATTATTACTAGTTAAAGAAAAAGCTTCCAAAATATTTTGTTTAACTGCTTTTACAACAAAAAAAACTTCTTTGGTTAAAATCTTATGAGATACCAAAAAAAATACCAGTTACAGCTTTTTTACTTTTTGCTCTGGTCATAATCATAAAATTAAGGAGACAAAAAAATTTATTTTAGTTTTATTACTCATGAAATAACTAATTATAATTTTTTATATATTAATTTTAATTTACTTATTAAAAAATATTGTTATAATTTGTTTAATCTTTTAACAATATTAATAAATTTAACAATTATTACATATTATATATATTGTTTTATATTGATGTTTTATTAAATATAATTTGTTTAATATTTGCATAATTTAAACTTTAAACAAAAATGGCTTAAATATTTTTTAATTTACATATTTTTGCTTATATTAATATTAAAATCGTGAATTATATTTATTTTTTTATAAAAAATATTAAAAATTTTATATCTTAAATTTTTTTATTAATACAAAAAACATTAAATAATGAATAAATTTATTAAACTTAATTATTAATTGTTTGAAAATATTTATTAATAATTATACGTGTGGCTAGTCACGTGTAAAAAACGCATGATCTATTTAGTTGGACCACACTTTAATAATTATATATATAATTATTATTATGAAATTTCATTTTTTTTATAAATTGGATATATAATTATATGTTATATTTATTATAGTTGATTGCCAATTATTTAATTAACTATAATTTACGATTAATATTTTTTTGATAACTTTTTTTTCATATTAAAAACAAATAAAAAAACTAAAATTTCCACAATATATTTTTTTGCTTATTAATAATTTTTAAAAAATAATTTATTGATATTTATTTTCAACAAATTAATAAATTAGCATGGTGATAAAATGCTTTAAAAAGTTACACCTAATTAATATTCACATTATAGTAATTATTACTTAAAAAACAGATATTCATAATAACATTAATTGATTACTATCTTTGGTTCTACCAGTTTCAACTTATATTTGTTTTATTATAGACGAATCAACCTTAGGTTATTAATAACAGGGCTTCCCCAGTTTGTTTTTTGAAACGATACTCTTTAAAGTGTTCATAATTACGTAAGTTAATTATCTAGCCTGGAGTGTCACGAAAACGTCAATGATTCTAAATATTTTTTTATTTCTATTGTGTGACTCAGGAGATTAGGATTTCCTTTTAAAATTCTGTGCTCGGCGTGTAATTGAGATTTTGAATGTGTTTTAGCATGTTACGTTAGTTCTTTTCCACCCTTGCATCATCCTTTTAAAAATCAAATATTTTCTTTCTTGACCCGCAATCATTTACCACTTACCACACTTCTGTACAAAGTTCTAAAGCTCGTGTACTTGTAAGTATGAGTTTTATTTCCTAGTTTCAACCAGTTTAAGAACCAAAGATTTAGATCTTTTTTGGGAGAAAAGAGATTGCGGCCTTTTAGTGCTGTTCAGCACGAGTTCTTAATAATGTCACTCGTGAATGGCCCTATAAAGTCCGCAGTAAACTTGGTGAAGGAGATTCACGTGATGTTTCAGCATATTTAATAATATAGGGCTGTCTGTGAAGCGCGTTTAACCCAAGTTTTTCGTGACTTGTCACTTTTTTATTCCATAGGTTTTTCACCACTACTAAGTTGACCATTCATTTCAGTCTAAGCTATGCCTCGCGCCAAGACTGCAAGTTCAAAATCTCCCATTGTTGGGGAGGCTCAAATTAACGCTAAAGATATGTGGGAAACCGCGTATATAATTGCTTTTTGTCAAAAATTCAAGTCTGCACTCAAAAATCTTCGGTTTTGGCCAGAAGTTAGTCTTCATTTTAATCATACTCAGCTTATATAATGGCTTATAGGGCTCCTTCACGCGTTTCGCTGACTTTGGCCTCTTATTTTTCCAAATAATAGGATCTTGAACGCGCGTTGGAAAGTGGAGCTGAGGAAGACCTGCTTGAAGATATTCACTCTAGGTTCTTATCGAATTGTCTGAATCGCAAGAAACCAATCGAGTGAGTTAACCATAATTTACGCGTCAGACCTCTTTACGATAATTATATGCTTAATTGTTTTTCAAAAACAGGAGCGATTGCTGGCAAAAAATTCTTTCATCTACTATCGACCAACATTTACAGATGGACACGTCTGGGTTTTATATCGACCACAATCCTCTTCGTGGAAAAGACGGAAACATCAACTATTATTCCTTAAATACACAAAACAAAGTAAGGCAAACAAATACGAATCCGTCCTTTTTTTTTAATATTCGCAGTAATACAGGATTTTTTATTAGGTCTGGATATTATATAGCCTTATCAATTGGCAGTTACAAGAATCTGAAGCAGTCCGAGATCTGATTAATGAATCATATAAACGTACAAGGAAAAATTGGGAAAATCCTTTAGAGGTGCAAGAACTGGGACAGGATAGTAAAAATGCGAAATATTATTATATTGGCAGTAAGTGAAAATACTTGCGATCGAAATAGGATGAATATTTACAATTTGAAGGATATAATTTTCATCATTCATTGTCATCATTTATTTTAATATCAAATAGATGCAGCGCGCATTTATCGAGAAAAATTTCCAAAAGCCAGTTCCATCCCAACAAACAAAAATGTTACATGGGCAGCAGTTACGACTGATATGGAGGACATCCAAAAGCTTGTGAGTGAACTCAAAACAAAACGATCTGCCAAAGATAAAAATTTATATGCTATGATTATCGAGAATGTACTTCCAAATGTTGAATCTCTAATTCAGGTAATATTATCTCAGATTAGACTGAATACTGGTGCAAAGATTTTTCAACTTATTTTCTGAATAATTAGATGAGAGAAAAAAAGGAAAACCAACGAAAACGCCAAGAAAAGATGGCGGAAAAGTTTGCCAAAATGCGTGTTAACGCTATATCAACCCGTACCCGTGCTGCCAGTAGAAAGGCTGCTGGCATTGAGACGCCAGTGATTAGCTACCGGGAAGATGATTATGATTATGAAGGGTTTGCCCCTTATCCAACTGCAGGTCGTAGCACACACTCAAGAAGCCTGCGTGGGCTTGGAAATGATGGTAATTCATCATATACGAATTCGGAAAATAGTAATGCGGATCATGATATTGAAATCCAAGGAGCCCTCCCTATGCACGGACGAATGACAAGGTCCCGAACTAGCAGACTATCCCGACAAAACACTGTACAATCATATGCTAGTTCAGATGCCGACGGGTCACTGCTAGGGACAATAAACGATGCGGAGGAAGAAAAGATCAATGAGATTATAACGCAGGACACTAGCAATGATGCTCAAAGTGCAATAAAAGGTGCGGTTGGGATTGATGAATCTGAGCCTACCGATAACATATCGGAAGGCATCCATACTATTATCGCTTCAACAGCTGGTTCGTCTAAGAATATTTCAAATGGCATGTTGGACAAAGCGACCTCTTTTGTGTCATCTTGTGGCTCTGTAATTTCATTATCATCATCTACATCTGGTACTACGGATACTGAAGGTTTTCGAGTCGATAGTCAGCGAATGCCGTTAGAAGTTTACGATCAATAAATTAGCGATTATTAATTAATGCCAGGAAAATGAATCGAGGATTGAGACAATGTCTTAAAAGGAGATAAGATATCAATTGTTTAGGTAGGTTTATCATCGTATAAATAATTTCTTTCACTCTGTTGGCTTCTTTTATTTTGGATTTTGGCATAATAGCATGCTGTGTATTGGTTAAAGAAATAAAACATTACATTTCTCGAAGCTTCTAGATTCGATATTCATAACTCAAATCGGATTTACTGTCTGAAGCTAAGTAAAATATAAATTTCTGTTTATACTCAAATGACAATACATAGATGAAATAAAGCGTTCATTTAATGTCTGATTTGAAACTATGGGATTCCAATTATTAGATATCAAATCTATTCCCTTCAAATTTATTGATTGCGCAAATATTAATTTGATCTAATTTAATTAAACATATAAAGAAATAGTTATAAATAGGATATTAAAATCTCGTACTCAAGTTTTGATGAAAATCATCTTTTGGTAATCTTTATTTTATTTTGATCCGAAATAATTTTTTCCTGATTCAAAGAAAAAGGGCATTAGTAGTAAGACAACCCACCATGACATGATACCTTTGGCTAACATAGAAATAAGTGCATCACCTCTAGTCAATAATGATCATAAGAGTGATGCTGATATGAAGGGGTCGGCAAATGAGCAACTTCAGTATACGAGAAAAAGTTAATTGTTCGGTTTTACGGTTTTAGGAAAGGAACTCAACGAATAAAAATGCCCATCTAGCATCAAGACACTAATCAATAGTAATAGCTATGATGGATGGAGAGAAAATATGACAATAGTCAAGAGCGGCAATCTCTTGTTTACCGCCAACTATTGTCAGCAGTTATAGCCGTTTCAACATTTAGAAATACATTATAAGGAACAGGAACCGAAGAGAAATGGGTCTTACCTCAGGCACTTTAACATACCCAATATTCTTCATCGAAATATGCATCTTGCTTGTTAGGGGGAAGGCAGTGCTTCTACACTGCCGTATCGCTTATCCTCAAGCAGTCCCTCCTTGTCCTTGTATAGGAGTTTATATGAATTTTTGATCGTGACTTCTGAAACCCCGGTAACGTTGGCTATCTCACGTGTTGACTTTGGTTGCTGGAAGAGATTCGATATCAGATATATACAGGCAGCGGCAACGGATACTGGGGATTTCCCCGCAAGTGTCCCAAGCTCTTTCACCCTCTTGGTTAAATAGACAGCAGCCTTTTGTACTTGAATCTGGAGGCCTAACATCGAACAGAAACGTGACATCAAATCTTCTGATGTCATGGTAGTGACATTGGTTTCAAATGTGCGAATCAATGTTTTAAAACATCGACCGATTTCCTTCTTAGGAACACGTGTAATAGCGCAAATTTCCTTAAACGTGCGTGGTACATTTTCTTGTCGACATGCAATGAAGATGCATGCGGCAATAATGGATTCAGTGCTTTTTCCACGAAGTAATTTCTCTTCTTCAGCACGTTTATACAATTGTTTGGCAATATCAGCAATCAATTTTGTTAATCCGATGGCATCACACATCGCAGCAATTTCTTTGTAGGCTTGAATCAAGTTTTTTTCGCCCTTAACTGCAGTGGCACGACCATGCACCTTATTCAAATCACGTGCAGTTCCAGAACCACCATCCTTTCTTGAGATCACGGTATCCAGTTGGGCTCCGTCAAGTAAAGGGTTAGCAGCGGCACCAACACGTGAAGGGTCATCGCCCTCATCATTTGCAAATGTACGCCATTCAGACCGAGTATCAATAATTCGATCTCCAAGCACAAGACCACAATCGCCACAAACAAGATCACCATTGGCGAACTCTTCAATTATATTTGGAACCGGGTTTTTACAGTCTGGACAGATTAAGCGAACATTGAGATCCGGACGTATTTCTTTCGGCTCTTCTTCTTTAGTTGGCTCGAGACGTGGAAATGGAATAGCGGCCATCTGTTATTTTTCAATTATAGTGAAGAGTTTATCGAGACTGGATGTATGCGTGAATTCCAAACAAAAATCACAGCGTTGTTCAAATCTAAGACATCACAATACTCAGTTAATAATTGATGAAAATAAAATATTTCAGAAAACCGCTAATTTTACTTAAATTTGGGTATTTTAATGCGTTAAAAGTATATTTGCAGAGATGATGAATAATAATATAAGCACTAAAATACAGGGAAGGGCTTTATTTTACCTTTCACGGATTACCAAATAAAACCGAGTAATTAGCGAGCCTTGGACACAACGTTTGTTAGAAGAAAGAGTGAATTGCACACGGGTAAAGACTTGATGAGTCTCAACCGAGATAGATCTTAAATATAAAAGCACTCAAAAGAGAGGAGGATTGTTATATTGCTTTATATGGTGTGCTGCGACAAAAACTCAACAAAGCGAGCATGTGATGTCATAAAAAGCTGGCCCGGGTTATTTGATCTTGTTTTTACTGGTTCGATTTCCAGGGGTTTCTGTTTATCGAAGATTGTAATGCTAAAATTCATGAGTACTGGATAAGTAAGCACAAATAAATTTCGCAAGAATTTGCAAGATGCCATTGGAACCTTATGTTATCAGAAAATCTCTATGTCTTTAGACAAAATATTTTGTTGGCTTGATTCATTTAACGTAACATGATGCTGCAGCGAGAATTGGGAGCAACAGTATTTTTGCTTGTGGTTTGCCAAAAGCGGGTACCTTAAATCTAATTAAGCATTTATATATACGTTTTCTGGATCAAAACTAATAACAAAAAAAGAGATAAAATACGTGAAGTGGATAAAATTAAAGTTAAAAAGAAAGTATTATAACATATATTTGAATTTAATTAATATGTTTAAATAAGGTTGGAAAATGTTATTGTTCTTTAAAAAATTTACTAAATAATAAAAATAATGTAAATATATATTTTTACATTTATTTTATATATATTATTTAATTAATTTTTTATTTCTTTTTAATGAGTTATTAATTTAATAATTAATTTAATAATTAATTTTAATTATTTAATTATTTTTTTGTAAATTAAATTAGCTTATAAAAAATCAGTATTAAATAAATAATTATTGATTTAATTTTAAAATTTTGTTAATTGTGTTAATTTACAAATAATAATTTTTATTTTAAGTATTTTATTTTATTTTATTTTTAATTAAGCTCTATTTTTTATATATATATTTATTACTTATAATTTTATAAACTTTTTTATTTTGAAAACATAATTTTAAATTAAATTAAATTATATAATATTTTTTTTTTAAAAGCGTTAAATTATATGATATAATTAATAATTAAAATTAAAATAATTTTATAAAAATTAAAAAAAAAACTAGTTGCATTTAATTATATTTTGTGAAAAAGCAGTTTGTACTTTCTTATTCAATACTCGATTCTTTTCTGGAAAAAACACAATTTTAAATTCTCAAAATTTTGGGTCAGCTGTGCGGCTGATCAATTATTTGTATGTTATCTGATGATCGAGATTTGATCAGTAGAATCTATTGGATGAACATGCGTAGATAAAATATCCTTTCCGAACCATAAAATCTTTCTAATGATGGCTTCTTCGCTTTTTCGCTCACGGCTTAATCATAATGCTACCAAACATCTCCGCTCTTTAACTGTTAATCCCCCAATTGTATATCACATAAATCTCATTGTTCCATTTTGTAGAAATAATAGTGTTAGCTTTCGAAGGGGTTATTCTGCAGAGTCTCATGGTTCTCAGGGTAATCAAGAAGCTCAATACGTCCCAGTATCAAGTATGATCTCAAAAAATCATTTCATATGCTTAAATAAACTAAGTTTGAACAATTAAAAGGTTTAAATTAAACGGGACTATTTTCTCTAATAAAGAGTGGCATATGCCATTTTGGGCCAAAGGTCTAGTTGTGATTATAATTGGGGTTGGGTGGTCGCAACTTGACTATTATCTTACAAAGGATGGACAGGTTGGTCGATGATGATTTGGCTTAAATATTGTGGTTTTAATGGACAATTGGTGGTAGACAGAAATATATTGAATTTTGGAGAAGTGTTCCCTATGAAATACTAACTTTCCGGATTTAAATACATGAATCATGTCTAGAAACATCCAATAACAAGGGTAAGCCTTTTGTATCTTATCAAGAGTAACTCTCAAGATTTTTACTACTATGAAGAATGACTGTTACTAAATATCATTATCCTCCACAGCTCCTTGAATTATTCAAAAGATCTCCAGAGGAAGAGAAAAATATGGTTATTGAACAAATTGATCGAAGCAAGGCCAAAAGGGATATTAGGTACACTTCAAATATTTAATTTCTAGCGTTTATAGACAAAAAAGCCTAATCATCATTCCTAAAATAGATTATTTTACCAAGAAGAATTTTCCCGTCCAAAACCCATATACCGTTTAACATTTGGAGAGTAAGTGTTGTTCTTTTCGTCTATTGTAGCTTGAAACCTCGTAGTAACTTTTGCATATCTTCACATATATCTTGTTTTGTTTTTTAGAGGATTCGATTTGGGAAGCCCTTTCAATCAACGTGCTGGAGATCAAGTAGATTTATCAGATTTAGTCTTTAAAACTGATTAAGTTGGGATTCTTTATCTATTTGATTTGGCTGGATTGCCGATCACAAATTCATTGCTAGAAACATGGTTTGGCAAAAAATGACTTAAACATTCGAAGCTTTCAAATTCTAAATCTTAATGATCGAAAGAAATTACGTAATAGCCTGATTGAAAATCACTTGTGCCACCGAAATTAATTGGGAATGTAGAAAATAAAAAAATATATGGAAAATCAGTTAAAAGTTTTTTTAATCAATGATTAAAAATAGGAATTAATTTTTTTTACATTTATTATTGTATTTAATAAAATATTCAAACAACATTTTTTAAATTACAAAACCCCATTAAAGATAAAATTAATAAGATTTAAAAAATTTGACTAGAAAAAATATGTTTTCAATATTTATTACAAAGCAATTAAAGCTTTTAATTGTTTGAATAATTGTGATTTTGTTAAAAAAATGAAAAAATAAAAATTTAGTACTTTGTTTGTATTGTGATTCAAAATTCATTTATCACATTGTAATTAAGTAATTAGATTTTTTTAATATAAATTTAAAAATCTTAATATTAGTATTACGAACAATTAAAATTTTAACCAATAGTTTTATGAATTTTAAAATTAAATTATGATAAAAAAATATTGTATTAAAAATTTTTAATTAGACAAATATTGTTATTTAGCATATTTTTTAATTTTAATTTTTTTATGTTTTGAAATAAAAATAATGTTAAAAAAAATTTGTTAATTTTAATAATAATTTTTTTTATCGATTATAAAATTAATTGATTAATTAATTAATTAATTTTTTCATTTTAAACAATAAGTAAAAAAAAAAGATATATATAATAAAAACAGAGAAATTTATCATAAAAATTGATTTTTTAATTAAGAGTTTTTTTATAGCCAATTAAATATTTTATTATATTTTATTTAACAATAACTTCATAATCACTTTTCAAAAAAAAATCGTTACAATTACTTTTGCAAAAATTTTAATTAAAAAAATTTAACAAATCTTGTTTTCTATTTAATAATTGAATATTGTGCTGGAAAATTTAAAAAATTCATTGTGAAATATTTTATTTATACATTTCTACAATTTTAATATCAAATTTATTCTTTTTTTATAACTTGGTTAATATTCCTGATTATATTGGCATATTATGAATAATATTTATACTGCCATAGTCGCTATCGTGACATAAAAGTTTTATTATCGTATTAAAAAATTGTGGGTTTATACGAGATAAAATTTAATTTTTTTAACTTTTGATAATAGATAGCCGAATAAACTAAATTTAAAGTTAAAAATTTTATTTTAAAAATAAAAATAATTGAATATAGAAATTTAAATTTTATATTAAATATAAATAATAACTTAAATATCTTTAAGGATAAATTTAATTTTTTTCTAGATTCTCTCTTGGAATTTTATTTAACGTTCCAATTGACTCATTACGTTGTAAATTGAATCAAATATTTTCATAAATCATATCTGCTTTTTGCAAGAATCAAATTAAATAGTTAAGTATTATTATTATTATTATTATTATTATTGATATTATTATCATTGAGCAAATTTCAAAAGATTAAAAATAAAAGACATCAAGTGTCCAATGATTGCTACATTTCTATATCTCCTTAAATGCCAACAATACCCCAAATAAATTTTATCAATAGAGTTATATCCTATCGTATGTAAGAAATCCTAATATTAAATCCGAAAGAAGGCTCTCAAAGAATAAATATAGTCAATCGAGTCATTACAGAATCCAGCGTTTAAAATCCTCAATTTCTAACCATCAGCATTTACATTATGGAAACACATTTTGGTTCTCCATCCTTCTCAACGATACAAGTTAGATTTGGTTGACAGTCGACTAAATTACATGGATTTTCATTGGTATGTGAATTCTTCTTTGCTAAGAACGTAAGAAAATTGAAATGAAATCATTAATTTATAGATTATGTTTAAACTTTTGTTAGTCGGAAAATATTTTTTAGTTTTTAAATACTTGTTTTATGCATTTTTGACCCTTTATCCTTATTTTTTTCAAAGATTCTACGTCTCTCAACGAATATATTTCCCCCATTGACTGAATCAAGAACGAATGTAATAAAAAAAAGTATCAAAATAGCTGCTGTTACGTGTTTCACCATCTTTGAAAAGTGATACTTGGTCAAATTTTTCAGAGGGAAGAAGAGTGAAGAGAATAAGTGCAAGGTGTTGATCAAACACTATCTCGCAGAAAAATTGAATGTTCTTGGTATCTGTAGAAAAATTGAATGTTCTTGAAATCTGCAAAAAACATGTCCGAAATTGACTAGGCTTTAGCTTTTATGGTATTTAATAAGGAATGTTTGAAATTAATTCTATTAATAATGATAAGATGATATTTATAGTAACTGGAATATTTTTGGGATTCTAATTTCTTTTAGATAATTATGATCAGATTATGGATGATAATAAAAATTTCAAACACTTTTAAAAAATCAAAGATATAATAAAGATTCCTCACTTTTTTTAACCAATAAACTTAATATTTGTTTATAATATTGTTGTGTAACTGACTTCTACTCCTAACAGTTAAACGAAATTGACAAAGGGAAGATTCTGTCATACATTGAAATCATAAATCCCGTTAAAATCACAAAAATGCTTGGACGTGACCCACAACAATAAGATACTTTATTGAAAAGTACCAAAGAATAAGGAAAAGTGAAAACTTACCCTCTGGAGGACCAAAAATTCTTAGTAACCACGAAAAAGATTTACTAGGGTGTAAAGCCAAGAAAAAATGACATGCACAATTCCAAGAAATTAACAACGATTTAGGTCTAAAACGGATTTCACTCAGGTATCACAACAAAAAAAACCTTATATCTCACAAAAACATGCTTATAATCGTGTTAGGTAACGTGATGAAAATAAAATAAAACCACTTATGATTGGACAAAAGTTATCTTCTTTGATGAGATGAGTGTGGAAATCACAATAACCCCAAGTTTCGCGGCACACTGAAGAAGAATTTAAAACGCTAATTGGCTAGTAGTTTCAAAATTGTTTCCCTAAATTTTAGGAGATAATTATCTAACAATCAGTTTTAAAATCTTGTCTACAGAAATAATTACCAAATTTTTATTATTAATGTTTATATAAATAGAAAACGCCATATCTATCAATGAAAATTCCCAAATCAGCAAACGCCATGGTAAAAGTGAATATTACTTGTAATTTCTCGTTAAAAAACTTTCATTTAAAAAGTACTAAAATATTCCGTTTTTTTAAAATTTATTCAATTTGGTTGCGATTAACAATAATTCATTATTTTTTATAAAAATTTTGAATTCTTAATATAATAATAAATTTTATAAATTATTTTTACAATATTATTGAGATAAATCTTTATTTTTGATTAAAAATATCTTTGAAATAAAACCGAACTTATGATTGTAAGTAAGATTCAAGCGTTCCTAGAATTTTTTCGTAGAAATTGGGTATTTCCTTTAAATTCTTTTAGTCAAATACTTCTATTTAAATAGAGTTCATATAATTTATTTTTCATTTAAAATGCCATAATTTTTTTGGGTAAAATTTTATTATAAAAATGTATTATCTAAAATCTTTGAAAATATTATTTTCAATTATCATTTTGACATTTAAATAAAATTTATTTTTTTCATTATTTTATATTTATCAATTTTTGTATATAAAATACAATTTCTATAATTATAAATTATTTTTTTATAATTATTTTTTCTTCTATAACAAATACAAATTTAATTTATAATTGATATTATAATTAAGAATTATTAAATTAAAAAACAAACAAAATTGAGTATAAATAAAAATAAAATAATAATAATAATAATAATAATAACCCAATGTTGAATTTTAGTAAAAAAAAAAAGGTTTCAAGTCAGTTTTAAATTAATGTTTCAAACATAATATAATTTAAGTCATTAGCTTTTATGTTTTTTATGTTTTTTTAGAGTTTTTATTTTTTTCATAAAAAAATTTGAAAATTAGCAAAATAAATCAAAAATTAATACTTTTTATAAAACAAAAAAATTAAATTCTATTTAATCACAAATTAATTAAATACTGATCGAAAAAAAAAATACAATTCAAAAAATGTGAATATTAATTCAGAATATACTATAGTCAATAAACAAAAGTGTGAATTCTGAGAATTATATAAAAAATGGTTCTAACCATCCTTTTATATTTATCAAAATTGAAGTCTATAAGACAGAAGAATTCAAAAAATTTGAATTAAAAATAAAACACTTTTCTTGATTTAGTCTCTTTGTCTATGCCATTAATGTGATAAGTTATATTATAAATTTAGAAAACCTTAATTAAGAAGTTCATTCATACTCATTTTGGACGAGTTACATTTTTTCACAACTTTGATTCTTCCATCTTCAAAGTTAATAATTGAAGAGAAACTTCAGAATTGATAACTTTTGTATAAATAATTATTTTTTGAATAATATGGCTAATCGTCTACCATGCTTTGAAACAGATTTAAAAAGTCCCCTTTTTTGCGTTATTCTAACCACATTCATAATGACAAACCAAACGCGTAGTCCTTCTTTTAGAAAATTCGTATATTAAATTTTATAGTTTTCAATTTAAATTTTTTCATAAATTAAGTGTTATAAAACAGCGCTTTTTAAATTTTTGAGAAAATTACAACAAGAAATATATTTATGTCAGTTTTTAAGTTATACAACTTATTAATGGAATGATATTACTGTATTCTTTGGAAATCATTTTTCAGTTTAATTGAAATTTAAAATGAGATAATTTCAAAGTGTAGTTTTACTTGAATTCAAATTTAGAATTAACTTAATTGTTAAGATGCAAAAGCAATTCCAAAATTTCTATTATCTTATGTAAATAATAGAAATATAAAAATTTTATTGATTTTAATAGAAATTGACTACAATTATAATTATTATTTTTAGCACAAATAAAATTATTTAATTTAAGAATTTGAATTTATCTCTAAATTCATTTATTTAAGACATTATAAGCATGAAATTCTGAACAAATTTTTTAACTACATGCCAAAAATGAACGAGAATCAGAAGAAAATTTGTCCCCCAGAATTCCAGATATTCTACATCAAGGATATTCTTTGAAATATTTAATGTATTAAAAAACAATAATATTATTTTTATTTTTTGAAATCAATAATAATCTAGAATTTATATTTAATGTATTAAAAAACAATAATAGTATTTTTATTTTTTGAAATCAATAATAATCTAAAATTTATATTTACTCGCATAAAATATTGTCTCGATCTCCTTGTGAATGAAAGCAGCAGTAATTTTAGTAGCCAATAGTAATTTTATACTATTTGATTGGATTAATTTATCTAATCTTTGGGATAAATATTCGAAATTCTAAGTTTATACTATATTCCCTTTGGATTTAATTGGTAAGTTGCTTAAGATGATATGAGATATTTATTATAGGTATATGTTCAATGATTACTTATCCTAAATTTGAATCTCCTTTTTTTTTTTAATCAACTATGTACTTTTAATTAACGGTCATACTCTAAGTTCTAATATTTTACTCAATAAGGCTTTTATATTTCATGCTCTTAAGCGAAACCACCACTTTTAGTAGTAAAAGACTTTGACTTGAAATTATTACTAGTGTTATGCTATGATCATTTAATTAACCAGGTGATCCTTTGAATTTTACCCAAAATTCTTATAAATTTATAATTAAAAATATGATAGGCCTCGCTAGTGCTAGATATCTTTATCTAAGAAAAAATTTCTTCAAGCAATATGGACAAAGGTGTGATAGTCACAGTATCATTATTTCCATTGCTATTACCATTATTCGTCCCAAAATTAATATTTTCATTATTATTAACATTATTCTTCCCCAACGTTTTTGTTTCCATTGTTGTTACCATTCTTAGTCACAACATTATTTTTTCCATTTTTATTATTATTCTTATTAATAACAATATTATTAACATTATTAGCCCCCATATTATTGTTTCTATTACAGTTTCCGTTATTTTCGTCTTCAATCTTACAAATGGCTGGTATTCATATTTATTATTTTGCTATGGCCATAATCTCCAATTGAAATATCCGGTATTGTTTCGGTTGGAGAATCTTAAATTATCATTGCTATTATTATTGAAATTTCTAATATTTTTATTACCGTTAAAGTTTCCTGATTGTTGTTTCTATTATAATTTCCATTAAAGTTTCAAGGATTGTTGTTACCATTTGCCATTTCCGTCAAAGCTTACAACATTAATATAGCCATTTTCGTTTCCGTTGAAGCTTTGCTCTTTTTTCAGCAATTGAATTTGCAATGGCTAACGATGAGGCTAAGAAGATAGTAAAGGCGGATGCTTGCTTGAAATTTATATTTAGATATCTAATGTTGTTGATGGTTTTTTAAGAAATTTGAAGAGTTATTATACTTTTGTGAGATAAGAAAAAATTTTTGCTTTTATAGTTATTAAACTTAATAACACTTTTTATATTAACTCTTGATTTCCTTTCTTTCAATTAAGAGTTACTATGTAAAAATTTTCAATAGTGTTTTTAAAGTGCAATATGTTCTTATTGACCAATAGATATTTGACTATTATCATATTGAATCAGCTAAAAATCTTAAAGATTATAAAAAATTAGTTTCCAAGCAACTCAACCACCTTATCACATTAAAGAATTTTTAGCTTTTGATTTCTTACTTTTAATTTAACTAAATCAGCATTTATTCAAGAGATTTTCCAATTAGAAGATTAAAAGAATCCCCTGGATAAGCGGACCCTGGGAGATCGGTTAATTAAATGATCATAGCATAACACTAGCAATAATTTCAAGTCAAAGTCTTTTACTACTAAAAGTGGTGGTTTCGCTTAAGAGCATGAAATATAAAAGCCTTATTGAGTAAAATATTAGGATTAGAGTATGACCGTTAATTAAAAGTACATAGTTGATTAAAAAAAAAAAGGAGATTCAAATTTAGGATAAGTAATCACTGAACATATACCTATCATAAATATCTCATATCATCTTAAGCAACTTACCAAATAAATCCAAAGGGAATATGGTAAAGACTTAGAATTTCGAATATTTATCCCAAAAATTAGATAAATTAATCCAATCAAATAGTATAAAATTACAATTAAATAACGAATCGCTTGCTATAATTCACAAGTAGATTGATGAAAAGTTCCAAGTCAAATGGACAATAGGAAGAGTTAAAATTTTATGTGGATTCTAGATTATGATATTGTTAAATCACACAAGCTTCAATTTCTATTATTGTCGACCAAAATCCTTGAAATTTTTTTTACACAGCACGTTATTGTTGAAAATACAATTGATTCTCAATATTTAAAAAGAATATATTTGAATTCAATCCTTTTCCAAAAAAAAAAAATTTGAACAAAATAAGCCAATAAACTTCAAAGAATATATGTAATTATATTTTTGTAAATAATGGAATTTTGATGTTTAAATCCTCTAACCACAAAAATTTTTATTCTCACATATTTTAGCTTTCATAAATTTCCTCAATAGGTTTGGAAAATAAATTATGGTATCCTTGTAATTGACTTTTTCGCTTCCCTGAAAAAGAACAGAATTCCCCATGCAATATTATTTTAGTTTCCATAGCGAGAAAGGTAAAATTCATTAGATAGATTAAATTTATTGAATTAAATATCCTACTGGGGGGGGGGGGGTGCTTTCCTAAATTTGCAAATATGATCAAAGAGAAAAAAATTCAGCCCTGATATTTCATTTAAAATCTCTTCTCATATATCATATTTTTATCATCTTTTTCAGGGTAAAAAAAATTTCCCCTCCTGTCTTGTCGTCTCCTTATCTAAATCAACTTCCTCTTTCAATCGATTAAGCTATAAAAGAACATTGAATCTAAAATCTGTGTCATCGTGCATTTGAACTTTCGAAATTGTTCAAAATGAGCCTTTTCAATTTTTGTCAAATCTTAAATCTGAATATAAAATTTTTACTTTTACCACCCTTTTGTTTTTTATTGAAATTTTCTTATCTTTTCTTTTAAAATCAGCTGCAATCTCAAGTTTAGAGAGGATCTCACCTTCTAATAGTATATATTCATTCCCCATTAATATTGATCAAGGAAACCCGGAAAATAACCAGATGTTTTCTGAGGATCTATATGATCTCGATGATCGATCAAGTTCAAATAAACTTCAGTTTCAACATGAATATTTGGACTTTAAACCAAAAGCACAACAACCCAATAAATAAAATATTAACAATGCTGAATTCATCAGCGAAATTTTGACACAAAGAGATGGAGCTTCTGAGAGAGGCCAAGGCAGAAGATCTAGACGATATAGTTAGAGATATTTTCGCAGATGTCGTAGACGTAGGCCTGTGAGGATACGGATTCACGAATGTAGAAGAAGATGTCGTTATAGGAGTTTTGATAGCCGAAGAGGAAGTCGTAGTCGAGAAGGAGGAGATGAGAATTTAGAGAAATAAGTATTAAATTGCTAATCAAGATGATATTATTAAATCTTTACTAATAAATTTTAAGAATTTTTATTGTGACCAACTTATTTTATCGTAAAATATAATTTTTTCAAAAATCAAAGTTAAACAAAATTAAAACGATTCCTAAAATATACGAGACAAAATATTTCTTATAAACCTTCTAGATAAAAAATTTTTCATATATATTAAAAGCGAGAAAATTCACTTTATAGGAAAAAATAATCAAAAAGAGCTTTTTAATTAATATTATTAATTTTAAAAATTCTAGTTCAAAAATAAATACTTACTTTAAAGATTTCACATTTATTAAAAAGGGCGTTTTTTAATTTTGTTAACCAGTTTTTTAATTTTATTTCTAATATCTCTCATTCAAAACAACTTGAAAATAAGTTTTTTTAATAAAGAAATTTGAAAAGTTCGTAAATTGAAGTAAAAAAAAAAATTGTATTTTTCTTTTGAAGACAAAAAACTTTTAAAATTTTAATTCTGTTCCAAAGATCAATTTTTCTCTATTGAATAGTTGAAGAAGACTAAATTCAATAGATCAAGTTCTTTATTCAAGATTTTTTTGAGATTTTGCCTATTAAACGAACCGGATAGGAACAATCTCTAAAAATCAGTAGTTTTCTTTAGGCTGAAATTACACGCTTTTTTTTTTTTTAAAAAAAAAAAATAAACCAATCCCAAATTTTCGGGATATCCTCAATGACGTAAAATTGTTTGGAGTCAAAAAACCATCCACAAACGTGTAATGATAAGAGTTGTAAAATGAGTTTATATCTTTGATAAACTTAAAGAAGTCCAGACTTTCTTTTGTCATGTTCAACAAATCCCAACAGTGAAAAAAGTAATTTTTTTTTAGAATAATAAACGCCCAAAAGATTAATTAATAAAAAAAATTGTTTAGAAACATCTATGTATCTATGATGAAATCATATTTATTAACCCACTTACCCTATCGAAACAGCGGTAAAAAGTTACAAAAGTGAAATTCAATGACAGCTAAATTGGGAAAAAATATTTATTCCCAATATATCATTTAGATTATAATTTTTCCAAAAATAGAAATGATTACATAAAGGTAAATTGAGATATTTTGACGAATAGAGTATTATGGCAAAGGTAGTAAAATAAATTCGCGTGCGAGAATAAAGTATACCATTTTATCAGTTGAACAAATTAACATTTTCTATACAATTATCACAACACAAAATCCATTACAAATTATCAATACCTCTCTATTAGTTAAAATAATCCTTTTTTACATTAAATCTTTTGTACAGTAATTTAATATCTAAACGCATTTTTAGGCTGCAAATAAATTATGTCGTAATGATTTTTATTTTTAATGATCAGCTCAACCGTATTTGGAGAAAGCTTATCCGGAACATTTGATTTAAATCGATTGTTGATCAAAATTTAATGAATAGACTTAATTTATTGTTTTTAAGATGTTTGTTATGCAATAATTTTTTTTTTGTTATTACTATTTTTATTCATGTATGATTAAGTAAGAGATAAATATTCCTGGAAAAAGTTACTTTATGCTGATTAGATTTATGAATAATTTATTTTGATAAATTCAGATCAAATTTTAAAGTAAAAAGTATAATCTATATATATATATATATATATATATATAATAATTAAAATAAAAATTTATTATCATTAGTAATAATAATCATCTATCAAATAGCTAAATTTTAAAATATTTAGTTTAAATCAAACAAAGATAGCCGAAATACTTTTTTGAAAGTCAAATTTGGATCAAGTTTCAGCAGGAAAAAAAAAAATTCACCCACCCCCCTGAATCCTCAAATTTTTTTATATTTCGTCTCATTCGCAGAATAATGATTCAAATTATGATAATAATAGTCATAAATCTAATCCTAATTATCGCTAACCTTATATACATTATCAATATGAGAATTTGAATCCATTTTTCTTTTTTAATTAAGATTTCTCTAAAAAAAACTCTCGATGTCTACAGTAAGCTTCTTACCAATTTAAGAAGATGAGATAATAAAAAGTTTGAAATAACTTTATTTAGTATGAGAAATTTGTAATTGAGTAAAAAATTAGTATAAATCACGAATTTTATTTCACATTAAAAAACGAGTTAGAAAACTCGCTTAAAATAATTTTTATCGATTCCCATTCACTATTAAAGAATGAAAAGGGATTTTTTCTAATAACACTAATTTTTACGATTCGAAATTCCGAATTTTGAATTCAAAATGAATTACACAAGACGAGTAACTTTCATTAATTAAATTTCAAGAATCAAATTCATTTGGAAAACCTTTTTTATCCATTGTAAAAAGTCAATAAATGTATGACGCTTGTCCATTTTTCATTCATAAAAAATTGTTTCCCACCACTTATCTACCAAATTATGTATATGGGTAAATTTCCTGAAAATTTTATATTAAAAATTTCTCGATTTATACCATCCACCTAACAATTCATCATTCTGTAATATTTAAAATATCTATTTTTTGAAAAATCAATAATTATAAAATCGACACAAGAATTCAATACAAAAATAGGTAATGTTTCAAAGAAATCATATTCTTATCTGCCAAGCATTTCTAATCAAGGAAAAACCTCTTTTTTTAAATTAATTGAACTGTTAGCGTTATGACGTTGGATAGCGTTATGACGTTGCTTTGAACCTCATCTTTTTCTCATCTTTCTCATCTGTACGAGGGACGTCATTAATTTTAACGTCATCTCCATGAAAATGATAACTTCTTGCCTTTTGAGGAAATCGAAAAAGCCGGTATTTCTCTCAATCCAAGTCCATCGAATCTACCATCTATTCACTAGTTAAAGGATGGTTAAAAAATACCCCTTGTTTGAATCTTAACATTACTTCTCTTCCCCCCACATTAAATTTTTGAAATTTTTCTAATTGAGGTCAAGTTTCCTAATTGACATTAGAAACTCGAGAGCTTTAAGATCGCCGATGGCAAAATAGGGTATAATCCCAAGATATTTGATAAGCAACATTGCAAACATAAAATTTGAAGATTTATTAATTAGAAAATCTGTTTGAAAGTGAAATCTTTTAAAATTCTAAAAGAATGTTTCTCGAAATTTGTAAGTTTATGAAAGATCGAATCGAGAAACATTTAAAAAACCCTCAAACTCGGGAACTATCTACTAGATTCTCGATGCCATCATGGTTATCATTTTCTTATCAACTGTGTGTGTACTAAAACGAATTTATTATCGAATTCAGGTCATCATTTGATGAGTAATTGTACGATTCTAATAACTATATTTAATTTATCATTTTATGTATATGCAGAGTTGCGTCAATTGCGTCATATGTTCTCTCTCGGGATGATGATCTGTTTGGATTCCATGTTGCATTAAAAAAAAAAATTTGGACCTTTTGTGACTATTATATTTATGGTGTCATATACTTTTCTCTAATGGTGATGACAACGACGATTATGATGAGATTGTGCATAATACCTCAGTGATAGCTTGGAAGGGCGTTAGTATTATAATTTTCAGATGATAGTGATTATGAAACGATTTCATTTTACATGCGTGCCAGGTAAATAGAATTATTCCAAGACATATGGAACATTTGAGTGGTTTACTCCATACGTTATAGTTATATTACAAATTTTACAATGTTAAAGTTGTCGGCTCATAAAAATAGCCGATGTATAATTATATAAATAACAAGAACGATTCTTTCTTTCGTAACCAAAAAGCCAATCGAAATTTTTTTTTTTCAAGTATCCTGGTTGAAAATATATAATACCTCCCTCAAAACATCAAAAATTAACACCACCACTAACACTACCACTACCACTATCACTACTACCACTACCACTACCACTTACCAATACATTACATATTTTGGCCCCTTGGTTTCTCTTTACTCTTCATACCAAATCCGCTTAAAAGGTTTTTTTTTCCTTTGGCAACCTAAAAATTTAAAAGTCAATTTTTTTCATTGATCGATCAATCTTTCAATCTTTCAATCTTTTAATCTTTAAATCTTTCAATCAATCATTCATTTATTTGCTCTTAAACCTCTAAAAAATGACTTCCAAAAATTCCGGAAAAAGCTCTATGCCCTCTCACTTCCGTACCACAACATATAGTTGTTACTTTGAAGTGACCGAAGAAATGATAAAGGCAGCACACCAAGACTACGCACTTCGATTGTACACTCATACACTTGGTCAATTGTGTCACTTAAAAATGAAGGGCGCCAAGGAAAAGAAAAATGAAAATTCAGAAAGAAAAGAAAATAGCGATAGAACCGGTACTACTGATATGGTACTAGTTTGAACTATTTCTCTAGAAAGTTGTATGTGACAACTATGATACTTTATTCTCATGATCAAGCTTTAAATGAAGTATGCAAATGTTCAAATATTTAGAATTTTCATTATCCATGTTTACCCTTGAATAGTTTTTTAACCTTTTTAAATTTCAAATTAAAGCTACATGTTCTTAAAGGTGTCCTACTTTCTGATTCAGGGAAAATTTCTTTTAAATGACAAAAAAATCCCAGATCTTAAGTAAAATGTAAATTTTGTACTTTATTTTTATGAGAGTTAACTTAGATTAACTTTCATTAACTTATTATTATACTTATTTTAAAAATTATTATGAATATCCAAATTAATATATATATATATATATATATATATATATATATATATGAGTGTAATCATGTTATGCTATTATAAAGTTAAATTTTTTAAGATTATGTTGACATTTTTTTAAAAAAATCTTTTTAATACCAATTTCGCTCTTGAGTGCTTTCTGAAAAAGTTTAATAAATGTTCTAAAAATTGCTTTTACAGTTAAATGACTTAAGCCTACATTAGAATAATGTAAAACCAAGAATTGGAGATTTTGCTCTTTTTCCTAGCCAGAACACACAAAACAAAACATATAGATAAAAATGTCTCTTGACTAGATTCATAAAATTGCTAATTTTTCTAGGCTGTTAAGGTATGTTTTTTCCCCCAAGAATCAGGTTTCTTATTTAATCTCCACTATACATTAATTGATCATAAAAAAAGAGATAATCTTTATAAAAAAGCAAAATTTGGCATTGATCGCTTTCATTTTTCTCTTTTATGTACATGGATTTTCCAAGCTGCACTGTTCAAGTATGATTAAATTAATAGGATGAAATCATCCAGGTTGTTTGTTTATATTTATTTTTAATATTAATAAAGGGTCTATCGAGTAATTCCTGATTCATTCTTCAAGATTCCAAACCTATTTTTTATTTATTTATTTATTTATTTTTTTACGTGAATGGAACAGAGATAACTTTACCATTTTTTTTGTATTTAATTTTCCGCTCTACTGATTTTTTCCGGTATCGGCAAACTTTTCAAAGAATTGGACAATTTAGAAAAATTTTTTTTTTTTTAACTTTTGACATCAAACGTATACATTTTTGGAATGAAATAAAATAATTTTTTCTCAATTAACGCTGTAATATTAAATATTAATACCGAAATTTTTATTTCCCCTAGTAACATCTTTGAGACATTTCACAGAGAAACCAACGCATTATTAAAAAGAAATGTCTTTTAAAAATAAACTGTGGAAAAACTCTAGGAATTTGGTATCTAAATAAAGAAAAAGGTTCTACAACAAAAACCCCTCATAGTACAGGCTTTTTTTGAATCTAGAATCTAAATTAAAATATTGACTTTTTCGTATCATAATTGAGTAAGAAAATAAAGCTATCGGATGAAGCTCTAAAGGAACCGATGGTTTTCATTTTATCGACGCTTCTTGTCAATGAATTGAATAATGGGACCGGTGGTAATTGAAAAAAGGACTTTTAAGGATTAGGGTTATATTCACAAATTATTGTAAACGAATCTTTTGCTATGAAAAGTGTAGAAAATGAATTATCGCAAAGAAAATTCCATTTTATCATCACGCCTATATTTAAAAGTAGTAAACCTTGTCAAAGGCTATGGTTATTTTCTTTTCTTGCAATACGCTCTGTGGTTTTTACCGTCTTTTCTAGATTGATGATCGAGCTGGAAGCACACAAATTTAGAATTTCGTAAAATGTTAAATTTAATAAGATAATAGTATGAGCTTCGAATTTTTAGTACTTTCCCCTTCGTCAGCTTCTTTTTCCACATTATACCCATTAGATTAATGGCCGAATTGCTTGAAATAATGGCGTATAATTTTCGGCATATTCGGGTATCGATAGCAAAAACAATTGGTAATTCTCTAATCCACTTGTACGATAATGTACTATCTTTCTAGTTTCATCTCTAGCCGTTGCGTATCCAACTATCGAAAAAAGAGGAAGCCGTAACGAAAATAAGAATGGTAATGGAAATATTGGAAACTTTAATGGAAACAAAAATAATAACAACAATTTTGGAGACTTGGGATTCTTCGATGGACAAATAAAACCATATAATTATTATGAATACCAGCCGTTTTTGGAAGGAGCTTTTGTTAAACATGGAAATAACGGAAAAAATAATAGAAAAAAATGGCAAAAGAGATAATAACGGAAATAATAATGGAAAAAGTTGAAATAACTATTAATTCTACATAAAATGATCAAAATTTTAAAAAAAGTTAAAGAAAATTAATTTTAAAATAATAAATGACTTATTTTAAATTTAAATTTTGATAAATTTTTAAAGTAATTATCATTTGAAAAAATTGCAGTAATATTCAACTATAATCAAATTAAAAAAATAATTTATAATAATTTTATTTAAGTTAAAAGGCCAGATTTGAATCCAAAAAATTTATGTGTTTTAAGAAATTAATCAATCAAATTTTATTATTTAAAATAATTTCTTTAGAATAAAATAACAACAATAATAATAATTAAAATATATTTATTATTATTATTATTATTATTATTATTATTATTATTATTATTATTATACTTAAATTATATTATTCAAAGTATCAGAATTATCTTTTTAAATGACAATTTATTTAACAAACTATGAACAAAAACACTGTAAATTTGTTTTAAAATACATTGCCAATTTTTTTGTAAGTAACTATTTGAAAATAACAATGCTACAAAGAGTGATCAATTATAAAATTTTGTGCTACAATAAAAAATTAACAATATTTGTCTAATAACTAATTTTTAGTGTTAATTTTATTAATAAAAAAGCTTAAATATTAATATATTATAAAAAAATAATATATATTTCAAAAATTAAAGTTTTATTGTTAATATTTATAAGCTTTAATTATAAAAAAAAACAATTATAGTAATATTTTTTTAAGTACATATTCTATAAATATATATTTACTTTATATATTTGTTATAATTAATCTAAAGTTTAAAATTAAAATTAATATATACATCTTTTATATTCTACATATGCTAATAATTTTGAATTTTAAGTATATTAAAATATTTCTTATGAATATATATACATAATAATTATATAATAATAACCAATTAAAAGTTTTTAATTGTTTGTTAACTAATTATAATATAGTTTTAGATATAGTTTATATTGTTTTAATTAACTTAATAATTAATTATATATAAAAAGTACATAATTATAATTAGTTCTAAAAACATGTTTTTATAATAATATTACTGTATATAAAATAAATTTCCTATTATTTTGTAATACAAAGTAATTTTCCAAAAATTTTAAATATAAAAAGATGTAAATTTAAAGTTTAACTTAATAAAATTAATAATTTTCTAAAAAAAACTTTATAATATACTTTTAATACATAAAATTAATAATTTTTTTTAAACAAAATAAAATCAATATTATTTACTATTTTGAAAAAAAATTTTAAAATATATCTTATATTAATTTTATAAAACTATATAAATTATTAGATGTTTTGTTTTTTAAAGTCAAAATTATTAATATAACAAACTATTTAAATTAATAAAAATTAATTGCATTGTATAATTTTTTTTTAAGCAAAAAATCTTATGAATTTTAAAGTATTTGTTAAAAAACCAGTTTTATAATTTTTAAAATTGTCTATTAAATTGTTGTTTAATTAATTAAAAAATTAAACAAAAAAATAAATTTTAGTTTTTTTGTAACAAAAATATATAATTATTTTTACAAAAAATAATAAAATAAACTTTAACAATTTTACAAAAGCACTACTTTTATAGTATAAGTTAAATAACAAAATAACAGAATAACAAATTAAAAACAATAAAATTTTAACTTAAATTTTAACAAAAAAAACAAATTAATTTATATAAGTAATTTTAATAAAATAATTAATTTTATAAAAAATTTAAAAATAATATTACAATTTAGAATAATACATTAATGAAATACAAAAAAAAATTATTGTATAATAAGAAAATAATTAAATAAGAAATTAAATTTAAAAAGTAAATTAAATTTATAGAAATTATATATATAAAATTATTTTTATAAAATATTTTAATTGCTATTTTTTTCAAAAAAATTTGAAAATAGAAAAATAGTTTATATTGTTAACAAAAAAATAACACAATTTTTATAATTCTATGTTTTAATTACTATTTTATAAAATTTAATAACAGATATTATTTGTATTTTACAGTAAATATTTGTTCTATATATTTACAAAAGTTAATAATATACAGAAAAAATAATAATAATTAAAGAATATAAAAAATTTAAATTATTATATTAATAATTAAATCAATAATTAAGTTAATAATATAATTAATAAATAAATTAAGAATTATATTAATAACTAATTTCAAAAATAATATAACTAATATAAATAACATCAAAAATTAATATATATAATTAAATATAATTGAATATTTAATAAAACTAAAAAGTAAAAAATTTAATTAAAACAGTAAAAATAAATTATAGTTTTAATAAAACATAATACAATTATTATAATTTTATTATTTTTTTTTAGATATAATATTATAATAAATATATTAAATTTAGTTTTATAAATTGTAGATCTGCTAGCTTGTACACATATTTTATTAAAACTTTTTATAAAAAATTGTTAATAATAATAAAAAACATTATAATAAGAATTGTTTCAATAAATTTTGCATTTAATATATATAAAAAAAAAGATATTAAATTATTTTTTGTTTAAATATATATATATTTTTTTTATGCTTAACAAATGAGGCCCAAATACTACTTAGTACAATATATCAAATAATTGATTTAAACTAAGTATGAATTATGCTTTTTTTTTTACATATGACCAGCTATTTAAGCCAATTAAAATAATACTAAACATTTATATAAACCAAAATTATGTTTCTAATACCTAAAAAAATGAATATGACTTATAAAAACCAAAATAAATCCCAAATGCCTTAGCAATACTGAGTAATTTAACTATGCCAGCAAAAAACTTTGAAGACAAATCAGAGACTAAGACAAAAGCTGAGTCATCAAATGGAATTAGCTTATTCTTTTCCATATAAGTATAATGCTTTACACAGATCAACCAAACTTTATTCTTAAAAGCAAGACAGAAATTACAGACAAAATTCATAATCTTTACACTTGTAATTTTGGAATTATGGAAGACTGAAACAGTCTTCTAAAGCCAATCATTAAAAACAAAACTCTTATAAAAAGCTGTATACATAATAACATTAGAAACACAAAATAAAAATAGCTAAGATATACAAGAAAAAAAATAAAAAAAACCAAAAAGCAACCTCTAAGCATCCACATGAACATCCAACAAATAATAATAAACAAAAATATCAGATGTGCAAGAAAAAACATAATCCAAAACTTCAAAATTACCACAATATAAACATATTACACTAAGATAACATTTGTTATACAGATGCTTTTAAACAGCAACAGACAGCTAATAGTATAGAGCCTTCATAAAATAAGTATAAACACTAGTAATAAATCT
Source organism: Geosiphon pyriformis (assembly GCA_016748015.1). Lineage (NCBI taxonomy): Eukaryota > Fungi > Glomeromycota > Glomeromycetes > Archaeosporales > Geosiphonaceae > Geosiphon > Geosiphon pyriformis. The sequence continues at coordinate 157,466 of JAAOMT010000525.1, forward strand.
ACTAGTAAAACCAGCAGCTATGTACAAGTCAGGATGTTATACCAAAAAAAAACTAAGCCAATCAATGTCTGAAAACAAACTACTTGCCAGAACTTTAGAACCAGAGCCAACTTTCTAATGTACACAATAAACAAACCGAAATATATCATGAACAAAATGTTTAAAATTATTAGAAACAACACTATCACTAGTTATTATATAATAATTCTTCAAACAAGAAAGAAAATACCAATTAGAAAAAAAAGTGGTGTTAGTAAATGCATTGGCATGTTCATTGTCCACAACACTTAAATGACTCTTTACTTTGTGTCAGCTAACTTTCAAATTTTTATCATGAATAATATTCATAATGTGCTAATATTCCATCCAATACTGATTACAAAAATCCAAACACACCAAACTCAATTCTGATTTGTATATATCCAAAGCAGTCTGACTATTAATAAACAAATAAACTATGCTAAGAAAAAACACATTCAAGAGCCAATGCAATAGCCTGCAACTCTGTCAAAGTAAAGAACATTAAACTAAAAACTTCAACTCTTAAATCCAAATTTATGTTATCAAAAAAACTGCAGCACCAGCTCTACTGCTAACTGTTTTTAAGTTTTTTAGGAACCCATCTGTATAAACAGACAAACTATCAGCATTAACACAAGACAATTGACTACAAACCAGCTCAAAATTATCAGACTCAATAATATTAAAAAACCCAACAACACCCAAAAAAGAAAAACACATAAAAAAAGAAGTCATATTATTAAGGAAGGCAACAAAAAATCTAAATCATTCAGAAATAGGACCACAAAAGTCCAATTTCTTCTACTATTTAAAAGTATTTTAATTAAAAACAGCACCAAAACAATTATAAAACTAATCTATAAAAACAATGCCATATTGTCAAAGTGAAAAAAAAAGCCTAAAAAATTTGAGCTCATTAAGAACTACTGACATGAGCATTCTACTCTAAAGATGAAAAAAATTGTTTATAAGGCCATCTAGAGACAAATTGCACTTAAAAAAAATACAAATCATGCCTGCCAAAAAATTATCAGAAGAACTGACTTTAATATAAACTAGGAAACTTAAAGGATGAAGTAAATGTTAACACAAAACTTGTAAGTCATAAGACTTGTAAGAGAACAGATAGCCCAAAATTCCACCAAAATTCACAAAATTCACAAGAAATGCTAATTTTTTTTCAGACTAAAACTGCTTAAAAGTTTTCAAATTGTATAAAAAAAAGTAATAAATTGTATCATTAGAGAAATTGAGAAACAGACCAAATTTTAGCTTTAAGCCTTTACAAATTAAAGCATTTTACTTATTATACACACTAATAAGAACAAAACTAAATTGCATCCTATAGCTAATGATAAATAGAGAATTACTAACACCAAGTACAAGAATTGCTTATTAGAAATAGTTTTTTCAGAACAAAATTGGCAAAAAACTGGACATTAGAATAAGTTTTGGCCAGACTAGACTTTAAAAGACTTTTAGTAGACAAAAAGATATCTAAGTAGTGATAAGATTCTCTTTTTTTGGTGATAAAAATAGATGAATTACTAATTGACAAAGAAGAGCTTACAACTCTATAATTAATAAAAATGGCTATCCTTTTGTTATTATTAATAGAGATGTTATTGATTCAAAAAAATTCACTGGCAATATTGAGAATATGTTGGGTAGCATTTTAACTACTGCCAACCCAAATTGTATTATTGACAAAAACACTAGCAGCAAAAAAAAAGACAGTCCAGTTTGCAATTCTGCACAATTATTTTTGGAAACAAAATAAGAATTCAATTTATATTTACACACACTCTCCTGTTTCTTAACTTCACACAAAAGAGGGTCATAAAATATGTGTCAAAAAAAAGATGAAAAAATCTTCTTTTGATCTAAACTATCATGCAAATAATATCTATTTGTTAATTCAAAATTAGTTATAATCTTGTTGATGTGATTATTGTAAATACTACCAAAGAATTAAATGAACTTGCCACACATTTTTATTCTAACTAAGTTCTTTCTAAGATGCTTCCAACCAACCAAATTGTATGTTTTTTGCATGTCTTGTAAAACCAATTAGAGTTTACAGTTTTTTTCCAAAGCATCTTTAATTACTAAACCAATGACAAAAATGAGAGATTGTGTTGTCATATCTTTTAAAACTGAAAAATTATTCCCATAGAGAACATCAAAAATGCTACAAACTAATGAAATTTTATCAAAAAAAATTTTGGAAAGAACTTTATAAATCATTTTAATTAAAGCAATAAGACAAATATTTGTAAAAACATCTTTTTATTCATATAGTTTGAAAATTATTGAAACTTTGGTCTCTTTTCAAGGACTGAATACTGACTTACAAGACAAACAAGAATTCAAAAGTACCAAAAACATATCCAAAACTGAATTATTACAATGTTTTTAAAGCTCATTTGAGATACCAAAAAGGCCAGTAGCTTTGCTATTGGGCAGATTAGAAACTATATTGAACAATTCATTAAAACTAACTGAACATATTACATTTAAAAAAGTATCATTAAAAACATATTTCAATAATTGATATTAACAAGACCAGTTATTAAAAATATTAGCAACCACTTTATGTTTTCTAGTCTAACTTTTCATAATTACATCCACTTTAGCCTTGACCAAATTAGATTTCAGAATTAGTTTATTATTAGTAATCAGATAGTCCAGCACTATTTTGTAAAAAAAATATTCCAATATATTCTAGATAATATGACTTTTGTCTACCACAAAACTTTCTATTCTTCTATTAATAGCAGACCTAATATTTATTTTTTTGGCTCTTAGAGATTTAGCAAGCTTGCTAACATAATATAACTTTTTCACTTTAAAGAAAAAAGTATACACATAATTAAAACTTACACCAAAATTCAGTAAAGTTCAGATAATCAAAGCCTTATTGTTATTTAAAAAAAACTAATGACCCATTAAAGAAGCAAACTTATCACTAAAACTTGTATACAAAAATCTAACAATTTTTGACACCAAAACTTCCAATTTGTGAAACTTAAAAAACTCTTTGGTGAAAACATTGTCAAAATTCTTGAATTATTTTTTCTTAAATACTCTATTAGCTGAAAGAATCACTACCTTTCAAACAATATCTCACATAACATTCAGGTTTGAAAATCTCTTGGATGCAACAAACTTATCAGAAAATAGCAGTGCATTAGCAGTCATAGCCACTTTAAACATGTCCTATTTTGAATCATTAACATCCTTAACATCAAACTTTCAATGATCTTAATTTGCCTGTTTGTATAGAAGATTCATTACACATTTAATAAGCCACCCAAACTTACAGAAACAGCCTAATGATCAGTGTCAAAAAAATCTTTAACATCCAAAACTCTATATTCTACTACTGCATTAATCAAATTTAAAGAAACAAACATGTAGTCAATTGTTCTCATAACATCTTTAGAATTCTTCCATGTTAATGTACTTGCTATCAAGCTCCTGAACAAAAAATTGATCAACCCCAAATTGAGGCACTTTTTGAAACTTGTGTACTTATAAGAACTATTTTCATTGAAATTACTATCCAAGATGATAAAAGAAGATTTATTCACAGTCTTAACAATCAAAAAATTAATTTTATCAGTCTAAAAAAAATGAACTGCTAAGGATGCCCCAGTATAAAGCCCTAAAATTGAAACAGAAAGTTTATTTTTGAAAAGTAACTTGATAAAAATAAGCTGGCCAGATACTTCAGAAACTTTACACATATGCTTTACCAAAGACTTGTTTATGACTATCACAACACTTAAATCCAAGTAACCAAAGTCTAAATCAGAAATAAATATGCAAATACTATGAAATTTGTTAACAATCTATGATCAAAGTTTTTCCTTTCAGTTTTGTTTCTATGAAAATTAAAATCAAATTGTTTATATCTCTGTGTCAATGAATAATATTATTCTGTTTTGTAGAATTATTTATAACTTGAACATTACATGTAGCAATTTTTCAGATCAAACTATTTATTGAGAAAAGAGTTTGGAAAATACACTACCAGCCAAGATTAAACTATCAAAATGTATTAACAGACTCAATATCAAAGCAGAAAGTCTTTCTATTATGTTTTTCTGTCTAACAATCTTAGAGAAGATAAACAAACCTGAAATCATAGCAGTCTTATTACTAGTGGCCTTATCTAAGCTCTTTTTCATTACTACATTTCCCATCTAATTCTGTAATAAAGGAGTTACCAGCAGCTAACATCCAGAGCTAGGCTGGAAAACTGTTGACATAAGTGATCTAATTTCTTAATCAACTTACCAATTTGTCTCACAAGTTTAGCAAGACTGCATTTTAAAGCTATAAATCTATTATTAATGTTTTTTGTAATCAAAGGAGTAGGCTTTATCTCCAAAAAAGACCCAAAGGTTGGCAAACTACTATGTACAGAGAGAGGGAAGAAAAAAGACCCACTAACAATCTTTGTTCAAGAAATACCACCAAAAAAAACAAGACAGCCAATTAGTGCCAAAAATTTGACATAGATAGAGGCCAGTCTGCTTTTATTTTTATTTAACAATACTTTACAAAAAGAGTTACTTGGAAAAATTTTCTCATCAACAAAACAACCCAATAATGTATAATCTGATTTCTTATACTTAGCACATTTAGCAGAACTTAGATAAAATCAGCACAAATTAACACTTCTCAAAACTGGCATGGTTTTTATAATGGCATCTAATAATTTAACTGAATTAAAACAAACAACAACACATCTGGCCTGGGTGTATGTAACCAGGTAATGATCAATGACACATGTTTTTCCACTCACAAATTCAATTAAATTTTATATGTCATGAGCATTTGTTCTTATCAGTAGAATATAGAACAGTGTTCTATAATGATTCTTTGTATTTCATATCTCTTTATTCAAATTTGATTTAGCAACACACACAGCATTTTTCTTAATTAAGATGAATTACTTGGCTGCAATTAAATTAGCCTAATCTAATTGGTTAAACTCTACTATAGCTTTTTGCCACAGTCTTATTAATTGTATTTTGATCAACTTAATTACTCCAAATTCAGATATCACAGTATGCACAATCTTAGTTGACATTCTAATTGGAATTTTTTTAAGCACCACAGTCAGATTTAAATGTCTAATAGATTTTTTAAGATTGAAATTCACCAAAATTTCTGCACTCTTAGCCTTTTTGGTGGTCTGTATTAAGCTTGATTCGGAAGTAAATGTTGTTCTAATAATTTCAGCAAATTTTAAAAGGATAGAGGCCCTTCCAAAACCATTGACTTTTGAAAACAATCTTTTAATCACTGTAAGTTTTTTTTGAAAAAACTTCTCAGACACTTTATCTAACTCAATATTCAAAGCAAAAGACTTTCTAATAGAAATAACAACCAGATTCTTCAAAGGAGAAGGAAGAATAAATATAATATCAAACAAAATATTATCATTATTCTCATTATTCAGAAAATTTATTGCTTAATGATTCCCCTAACACCTTTTTGGTTTTAACACAAGAGTTTTTTGATGTTTGATCGGTGTTTTTGCCATTAAAAATGGCCTTACTACCATAATCAAAACTGGTTTTCTTAATTAGATACTTCTTTTCTATGTTAACACTATCAGATTCAGTAGTATTATCAGCTTCTGAACCCCAAAAACGATTACCTAACACTTTAGCAGAAACTTTTTTGGTTTTAATATCATCTTTCAAAGTATCATCTCTTTTTTTTTTTCTTGACAGAACAGATTTAAAACCATCAACAAAACCAGAATTCTTAACAGTCTTTTTTATGACAGCAATATTAGAGCCAACAATAATTTCGTAATTGAACAAAAACAGTTTTGATTTATTGTACTGAATAGTTAAAAAACTTCTTTCAAAAAACTTTTTAACTCTTTTTTGGAAATTTAGAACAAAAGAGAGAAAATTTCTTTTTACAAATTTAAATATTAAATATAACTAAAAAAAATTAATTATTAACAAATTTGTTAAAAAGTAAAATTTATGTACACAGATATTAATTACTAATTTTTTAATATTATAATGTTTTTTTTTGGTCAAAAAAGTTAATTTTTAAAAATTAATACAATAAATTTTTAAATTTCTTGAAATTTCTAATTTAAAATTGATTAAAGTTACAACTTGGTTGATAAAAATTTTGTAATATTTAATATAAATAGTTTCTTAGTTTTAATAAATATATTAATACTTGTTTAATTAATTTTTAGCTTTTTTTTGGTTTTTTGTTACAAATATTATTGTTGTTTTGTCTTAAAATATAAATTTTTTTTATATAAATTAATAAATTCCTTAAAAATAAATAATAATATAAGTATTTAGTATAGTTTTAACTAGTTTAAATAATTAATTACATGAAATTAATACATAAATTATATTTTTTGTATAATAATTTTTTATTGTATGGTTTTAAATAGTAAGTAAATTATATTTTAAAAAAATTTAATTGTTTTTGTTTTTAAAAAAAACTTTTAAGTATTAAAATTAATAAAAAATTGCTTTTTTATTTTTATTTTTTATATTGTTTTAATTAAGTATATTCTTATTAAAATTTATTTTATTATTATGTTTTAATTAAGTATATTCTTATTAAAACTTTTTTTATTTTTATTTTTAAAAGTTGCTTTTGTTGTAATTTTAAAAATATGAAAAAAAAGAGTATAATTATTTTTGGCAAAAAATTTTTTTTTATTACAAAAACAAAACAAAAAAAAATTACTAGTTATTAAAATTTTATAGTTTTTATTTTAATAAATAATTTTTTTTAAAAACTATATTTTAATTATTACATAATTTTATTAATATTAAAATAATTAGTAAAAACAATTTTAAGTTTTTTTGTATAAAGTTTACATTTTAATTTTTTTTTGAATAATATCATTAAAATAATATTAAAAATATTTTTAAAACATTTAATAACTAATTAATTATAGTAAAAAAAACATTATTAAGATTATTGTTTTTAAAAAATACTTTTAAAGTTAAATTAGTCTATTTTTTTTTTAGTTGCAAAATTATATAAATTAGTAATATAATTACTTAAGTACATAATTAAATATGCTTTATTTTTTGGTTGCTTGAGTTTAATTATTGTCAAAAAATATATTATTATTTATAAATTTCAAAAAGCTTTTAATACTGTTTTTGTTAAAATTTATATATTTAAAATTGGTTAAATAGTAATTAAATTATATCTTATTAAAGCATTTTAAAAAAATTATTTAACTTTTATATTGTAAATAAAATTAATATTAATAAATATATGTTTTTTTTAATAATTTAAACATATGAAACAGTATTATTTGAAATTACAAGTATATTTTAATATTTTAATATTTTGTTAATGATTTGAAATTTGTAAAAACAGCTTAATTAAATAGAAATGAAAATATCTAAATAGCTTAATTAAAAACAATATTATAATTATTGTAATGATAATAATAATAATAATAATAATAATAATAATAAAGAATTCCAAAAAAATACTTGAGAAAATTATTTATCGTAAATCATTTAAATTAAAACTATCATTTATTTTACATTTTCATATTCTTCAAAAGTTTTATAACTTTATTAATAAAAAATGATTAAATAGAGCAACCGGAAATGATCTTATAGAATCTTAATAAAAAATAATTAAAGAGAGCAACTGGAAATGATCTTATAGAATCGTACCTATTTTATATTTTAGTCACATGACTGAAAGGAGCGCGGGATCATCCTGTTAAAAAATCGATCCCCTTAAAGACTAATTAACATACATGCTTAGAGCGCGCGCAATGTTCTGTGTTCAAAGTCATTATAGAAACAAAAAAATTTTAAGCAACAATAATCTTTTGACTAGATTAATTTTCAGAATTAGAATTTCACTTAGAAAACACTTAATTTGATCATCTTCCAATTTTTAAATAATTTTTAAGGTTCAATTAGTTGAATTTCAGCAAATATTCATAAAATATTTATTAAATAAAAAATTAAATACTAAACTTTTAGAAGTTAAATGAAAAACTTTTTTCACAATTCACTTAATCACTTTGCTCTCAGTTTCAGTTTCATTCTTTTCAATTGAATTTAATTAATTAAAAATTTTCAATAAAATCAAAACACCAGTCAAAAGAAATTTAACACCTAAACTGCTTAAATATTTAAGTTTTAAAAATTAAATTTCTGTAGATCTAGTTTTTTGTAGCATACCATAGCATATCATAGCATACAATAGCATATTATAGCATACAATAGCATACCATAGCATACAATAGCATACCATAGCATACAATAGCATACCATAGCATACAATAGTATACCATAGCATACCATTAAAAATTTTCTTTTCAGATGATTCTAGATTTTTTTTTGAACATAAACACATTGAAAAAAATGAACCAATTAAATTTTTTATTAATTCAATTCTTATTCAGGTCAGTCCCGGATAGATTAGAGAAAAAGGAATTATACATGATAAAGGATATTATTGTAGTACATTGGTAAAAATATTTAGGTAATTGATCAACAGAAATAATCTTAAATTCTAAACGTCTATTTTTTTTTTGCTTAAATTTTCAAAAAAAAAAAAA
>JAAOMT010000525.1:173362-221800 GCA_016748015.1 Geosiphon pyriformis
TTTTTTTTTTTTTTTTTTTTTTTTTTGAATTCGTTACACCACAGAAAAAGTTTGCACAATTTTTCAATAGCAAAGCAACTTACATCCAAAAGATAGGTAAGATCATCAACGAACTCTTTCTCTGTTCGTATAATCTCGAAAATAACTTCTTGTCGTTTAATCGTTTCAGAATCCAATTCTTTTTTTATTTCAGCTTGGACTTGTTCTGCCCAAAGAGGCACTTTAGCTTGAGGATTTGGCGGTGATGTAATGATAAAGTTTTGAGCCACCATACTGCCGGAACTCCAATTACGACGAATAGGATTTTTTAAAAGCATATTGCTACTTTGGGTTTTTCGAAGTTTACCAAATCTGTTATTTTGGATCTGTGGAAAATTTGGGTGAGGTTCAACAGCAGATTTAAAACTAGATTTTGAAGGTCTTCGTTGGGGACTACTTTGTTGTAAATGGGGTTGGTGGTGAATTGATTCATCAGGGATATTTATCGTATTACTGATCGATGGAGATGGGGATAATTTATTAGTTGAAGTAAAGAAAGGAAAAAAATCTGCCAGTAACTTGCTAAAACTCATCAGGATAGATTTTATAGGGCGAGCGGGGGAGAGGGAAGTAAAAAAATTTTTTTTTTTGATAAGAGGGAACCAAAGAGAAAATTTTTTTCTATCAAACGAATCAATACTATTGGTTGTATTGACAGAAAACAGGAATGAAATGGAATAGGCTCAATAAAAAAAAAAAAAAAAAAGATTTTTAAATGGGTAGAAAATGTGCCAAGGGTTTTTATAGATGTTTTAAGTTGAAACTTTTTTAAGCATTTGAAACTTTATCATGTGAGAAATTTATTGAAAATATGTGTATACGCTGCAGTTAGTATAGTTATTAAAAAATTTTAAAATTTCATTATTCTTTTGTAAATTTTTAACTTATTCTTACTGTCTAATAAGTTTGTTTCATTAAAACACATACCAGTCGTCGTCCAATATAAATTTGTGTCAATTTTATTTATCTATAATTTTATATATGAAGAGTACCTATAGTTTTATATGAAGAGTACCTATAATTTTATATAAATGAAGAGTACCACAATTCTAAATGATTAAAAGTCACATGCAGCCGTTAACCAAAAAAAAAAGGACGAGTTCCTAGGAAATAGATACCAAGAGTAGATGACAATAATGGAGAAAACTTCCAAATTAAAACATTGAACTAAATCTTTTGAAGCAGGATCTACAGAAAATATGGGTTTCTAATTAGGTAATAGCGTCTATATAAAGAAATGTGATTAATTTCAGTATTTTGGTAAGTCAAAAATGCAATGGTGGTGTCATTATAATGAGTATTCATTGACATTAAAAGATTAATAGTGAATGAAAATAATAAAAATTCGGACAAAGAGACTTGCATATTATGGAAAACCCTAGAAGAAAAAGAATGCTTTGTTTGCATTATGTGAGTTGCCTCTCTCGGCTTGAAAGCTTTTTGATGAAAATACAACAATGTAGTGAAGATCCCTTAACATGATCCCTGCATGTTTATTCGTGCACCCAAAGTATTGGTATTATTATAGAAGTGATTTAATTATAAAGTCTATAGCTAGATCAACCTGATATAAATTCGATGGGTGAGTTCTAAAAGGTTTATGCGCATATGCAAAATCAAAAATCATCTTATCCACTTTTGAAGCGTGAAATGCATCAAATGCATTGCCATCCCTACGAGAGGAGAGTCGGGATTAGTGGGGATGAATCAGAGAAAAAACGATTAATCATATTAATAATGATTAAAAGAATAAGAGGGAATTTTTTGACGAAAGAAAAAAAATAGGATGATGGTTGGGAATATGAATTGACTGATCGAGTCAAGATTTTCATAGAAAATCAGGAATTAAAATTGTCTCTAAAAAATGAGTTTCTCGTTTGATGAAAAGAAATAGACGTCATTATGTTTGGTTGAAAAGTGATCTAGTGAGATTTCAACGCAACATTGCCATTAAAAAAATTTTTTCTTTTTTTTTTAAACGAGCTTTTTGTGATATATTGAGAGGGAAATATGGTTTAAATTTTCACAGTTGAGAGAGAGAGAGAGAGAGAGATAGAGATAGAGAGAGAGAGATAGAGAGAGAGAGATAGAGAGAGAGAGATAGATAGATAGATAGAGAGAGAGAGATAGAGAGAGAGAGATAGAGAGAGAGAGAGAGAGCTATTGATAAATAGGTTTTCTCAACTATTATAAAAAAATTGACAAATATTATTAAAATAAATTATGAGAAGCTATGAAAGGAAATTTTTAATAATTAAATCGTATAATGCTATTGAATCGTGTGATAAGTTTTGAAATATTTAAAACTGATCTTTGAATTGATAGTTTAGGCCGAATAATTTGTGTTCGAAAACAATGATGTAATTGGATTAAAGTGATATAAAGTCACGCATAGCATTAATAAGAAGTTACCCATTTTGAATTATTATTATTATTATTATTATTATTATTATTATTATTATTATTATATTATATTATATTATTTATTATTATAGATTATGTAGCAACATCCAATTTTTTTTCCTCCGGATTAATGATGAATTTTAAATTCTCCTATCTAGGTTAAATTTATGATGCGAAATCTTTGATTGAAGAAATAAATTTAATTTGTCGTACAAGAAACCAAATTCAAAAATTTAGTTTCTTTTTAGTTTTATAAAGTTACGTGTCATATTCTATGTAGAAAACGATAAATAGATAAATCAACATTTGGAAATATTTATTTATCTTCCAAGAACTAAATTATTTTTGTTTTTAAGGTTTCTTTAATTTTTCCCGACGCCAAAAATTTATTACGGTATAAAATGTTTAATCTCTTTAATCTAAATGAAATGTCAATCCGTATTTGTTTTTTTTGAAAATGAATCAAGACCTCTGTTTACCCAAACAATTAAGAAAAAAGTTCTTATGATAGCCAGATGAAATGATCTAATATTTGTAAATTTTGCCAACTCTTTCAGTAGATTTCCTTTTTGACAAATTGGTATTTTTATGCAATCTTCCAAAGATAACCAATTTCAGAACATATAAAATGGTTTTAACTCTTGAAATTTTTAAGACTTGGCTTTTTGGTAACAAAGTTATCTATCTCATGATACATGAATATATATTGAAATTAACACTAACCACAACAATGTAATTTTTTTGATATAAGAATAAAAGTCAAAAATAGTTTAAATTAGAGATTGGCCTTAAAGTACTCTTGAAATTAAAAAAAAAACAGTTTATGGGTTGTAAACATTTTGTGATAACGATTAGTGCTGCTGAATCTAGTTTATCAATATCAATATCAATATCAATATAAATATAAATATAAATATACCTATATCTATATATCTATATATCAATATCAATATCAATATCAATATCAATATATATTTATAAAAATATTTGTATTTCTTTTAAAAAAATTTCCATCTAAAATTTACCTAGCTGAGTTTGTTAATCCTAAATTTGATTGATTGGATCTCTTTGGAAAAAAAATAAACTTAAATTACTTAGTTTTGGCGGTTTTCATATTGAGATGCAAACATTACTTGCATAAATTTTTGTATCTCATTTTTAGATTGAGTCACAACCTTTATTTTTATTTCTGAAAATGACCATTGAAATAATAATAATAATAATAATAATAATAATAATAATAAACCTAATATATATTTTATTCTATTACAATAAGAACCTTTTTTTGTGTTTGATAAATTATTACACATTTGCATCCACCAACATAAAATACCGTAATCAAGGGATGTTCATTTGAAGCATAAATGGTATTTAGGTGATTGATTTATCTGCCTCATTTGTCAAATTGAAATGCACAAAATAAAATCAGTGATCTTTTTTGGAAATTTTTAAGAGTGCTGCTGATCCAAAAATTTTTTTTACTAAGGCTTAATACAAGAAATTCATATTTTTATTATTATATATCAATCAAATTTTGTAATGTGAAAAAATTTTTTTCACAACGTTGTTTATGGATCTGAAATTTGATATTTTCTTGTACGACTCTGTATTTAACAAATTTGATGAACAAATGTATTTCATATAATAGAATCGGAAAAAATGCTTGTAAGGGGTGAGAGACATGCTTGCAATTGAGGGGGCAACATACCATAAAATTTTCTCCTTGATTTGCAAATGACCTAATAAAGTTATAACATAATTGACAGTAAAATTTATGCTAAATAATCCCAAGCAATGATGTTATTAAAAAATCATGATAAATTGTTAACAGCAAGCAGCAGCAGTGATAGTTAATCAAAAAATTGTCCATCGTTTAAATATGGTCATAAAAATTTACTTGTGAGTCATTCAACAAATTATTAGCTAGCTCTGCAAAAATTTTTACTATTATTATTATTATTATTATTATTATTTCAACCTGAATTTTTAATAATATTATTAATACAAAAATGATAAAGGTTTTTAAAAATAAAACTGACGGACTAGAACAGTCAGTCATAAAAATGTATAGGGTCAAACAAAAAATTTGATTTTCAAAGCACTTGTATTTGAAACAATAAATTAATTGATTAAAAATTTGAAAGTTGAAACACTCGAAAATTCTTTCACTATGAAAATTTGTTACAAGTATAAGATTAGTGGGGAGGCAATAAATGTTTCAGATTCGAAGCACCAATAATAATAATAAAAATTTTAATTAATATAATTCTAGTAATGTCAGGCCATTATGCCAAAAAAAACTCTTTGAAGCTTTGATTAAAATAAACTAATGGTAAGTAAGTAAAAAAGAAGTAAGTTTTCATTGCCGCAATATGAAGTTACACAAGACCCATGAAATAAGTACATGGGCTGGTGGTGATGGTGGGTAATGGTGGTAATTGTGTTAATGGTGGTGGTATAGATGTGTGTTTCACAATAATGTGCAAATTAAACAGGCTTGCTGTTATACAAATCGAGAAATTCTAGAAATTTTAATGATATAAACTGTTTATCTTTTATTCCCCTACCTTTTGTGCATGGTTTGAAAAGTGGACTGCAATTATGAAGCTTTAAAAAGTTTTTTAAAGCGAAATGGCAACCATCTACCTACTTTAGAATAACCTGTATTGGTATATATCGAAATCAGTCAAAAAAAAAGAGAAACTATCGGAATATATCAAATTAAAAATTTTATACATACCAATTTCAAATCTTATTTTGTGAAAAAAAACGAAATCCATTTTGGGATTGTGTTTTGTGAACCTTTGCAACACTATAGCTCTTTTAGCCTAGCATTATTAAAAAGTATTCAAAAGTACCACATCAAAAGTTTAATCTCAATTAGCCGATTATTATTTCTGTGTATGCCTTCTCAAACTTGAATAGAATTATTTTTTTTAAAAAAAAGTTTTTGTTCTTCTCTAAATTGATACATCATTGTTCGAACAATAAACGACAACTTGCAGATTTTTCCTTTCTAAATTGGCTATTGTCTTTTTTTTTTAGTTTCAATAGAATGTTGAAAATTTCTTTTATGATGCTAAGATTCAAGGTGAAACATTTTCAAAAGTCAAAAGGTATCTTGCATTGAAAAAAAAATTTGCAGACTTTTTTTCCCTTCAATAGCGAACAATTAGCCAAGCCAGCCAGCCACCTATTATGAACTTTTTTTTAACTCTTCTAAAAGTTTGAGAAACATGTGTCTTTCTCAAGTTATACCATAAAAATCGAGTAAAAATAACGCCCTTTTGATCCATATAACAGAACTTTATTCTGGTGCAATGAAGATTAGTGGCTTAGAAATTCTTTGAAAAATAAGGTTGCCTCGTGATTGAGAAGCTTATGTACTTACGCCGTCTTTTGATTTGTTAATCGATAGTTGCATCAAGCCCGGGACCAATTGGAGTAATAGACAAAAGTTCCCGAATTTGCCCTAGTTTTTTTGCTTGTTTTCTAATCGAATTGTCTTCTCGTTTAGGTGTTAAATGTAGTATTTTTTTTTAGAGTTCAGATGTTAAAATTATATTCACATTGAAAAGGAAAAATCAGTAAAATAAGGACGTGGCCAAACTTAAAAAGTTTTACATTTCATAAGAATCAAAATGAAAATCTAAAGCTGAACTGGAACTGGAACTGAAATTTGAATTGGAATTGGAACTAAAAATTTGTGAAAATTTAATATTCTAAACTGTAATTTATATTTAGAGTTGAAATTTCTTTTTGACATTCTGAAATTTCTTTTTTCTTTTTTATCCATAAAAAATCTTTTTGAGTTCTGAATTTATTGATTTAAAATTATAAGCTGTAAATTTTTTTGAAATTTGTAACTCTCAATGCAATGAAAAAGATAACTTTAAATTTAGAGAAAGTGAATTGAAATTTTCAGTCACATAATTCAATAAATAATTAAATAAAATTTTCTGAAAAAACTATTTTTTTAACCAAAAAACTTCATGTCTAAATTATTGGTTTTAAAACTTCAAATGTCTAATTTTAAAAATAATAAAGTAATTTTTACCAGTCTAAAATTTGAATCATTCAAGAGATATAATAAAATTTGTAATAGATTATTATCAATATTTAAGAAAAGATTTTGTTCAAGTTTTGAAAACCTTTTTCTGATCTCAATTCTTTTCGCCCAAAAAAACCCTCCAAATCAAAAAAGAAGAATTTTCTACTGAATATAAATCAATCATTTTTGATCAAAAGTACCTAATTGAATCTCCATATTAATTTTAATCTCCGAATGCATTGGGAAAATTTTAAAACTTTATAAAACATATTAAAACTTAAAAATATATACTTGAAAGGTTAATAATATTTTGAAATTTTTTAATCAATAATATCATTTAAAATATTATGCAAGTAGGAATTAGACTTTTAGTATTCTACCTCTTTTATCAAGAAAAGAGTTCCTTATATTTAAAATTAGAAATACATAATTTAGTAAATCTCTTTCAATGTAGAAGAAACTGAATGAATTTTAGCACATCAATAATAAGCTGTTCAATATATTAATTTATGTTAGAATTTTACATTTAAAAGCTGAGCCTGCAATTGAACAAGTGTTTTACTCACAAGTGGATTGATTCAACAGATTTCTCCTTTTAAATTTTTTGCGTAAATATGACGACGATAAATCGACAAGAAATTCAAGTTAAAAATAACCAAATGAAAATTAATTCAGTTATTCCACCACCATTACAAGAGATAGAAATAAATGTAACAATCAATCAACATACAATTGATTGATGCACTGCCATTTTTTCTAGAAGAGGGTAATTTTCGATTACAGCAACAACAAACCACCACAATTGCGTTAAATACCACCTTTGCCGAGATTGCTGAAAATCTTTTCTTTAAGGCTATTTTTAAAATTTATATTCTAATTTTTAAAAAAATTCATAAAAATTGATACTTTTAGAAATATATTATTTCTCTTTTCGGTATAAAACTAATCATTTTAAGTTAATTCTATCTCTCATATTAATTCAAAACAAATTATATGATGGTTAGAAATATTTCACCTAAAGCAATTTGCTTTCCGGGGCTAACAAAAAATATATTTTTCTTTATCAAAGACTGCCAATATTCTTTATAATAATTTAAGATTGCTGATGATATCTTTATTTTTCACATGTATCTTGGAAAGTCGAAATGTTGGAGGTATGGCGCAGCATCCTTATTATTCCTATATGTTTTTTTCTATCAAAAAATTTAAATTTAAGAATTGTAAATTCAAAGTAGTCTAAGACGTTAAATCTCATATTAAAAGTCGAATATCTCAATCTTTTTATTTTTGAGATTGGCACTTGTTAAAACTTTGCCTTTATGAAAAAAAAAAATTTTTCAAGACTTTTTTCCAGTTTTTGATGATTAATATCTAATTAACAAAAAAATTAAAAAATGTAAAAATAGTTTATAAATATTAAATATTAAATATTTAATATAATTTATGTTTAATTGGTAAAATTTAAAGATAAATATATTTTTTAAATTTTTAATTATCACAAAAATTACAATAGCTGTTTTTTTATATATTTAATAAAAAAGTTAAAAATTTGAATTAATAACTAAGTCAATAATTAATGCATTAATTAAATTAACTGAAAAATTAAAAAATAAGGGCTACATTAAATAATATAATAAAAGAGTATTAATTACTTAAATATGTTTTAACAATATAATATTTATTTGTTATATAATGCAATATTTAAAAGGTACTGTAAAATAACCAAAAAGAAAAACTGTTTAATTTTAAAACCTTATTGTATATATATATATATATATATATATACATATCATTTTAAAATTTTAAATCTTGTTACTAATCGAAATTTAAAATCAAAAATAATATCAAGATATTTTACTTATTCTTATTATTACACCAAAATTTGTGAATTTAATAAAATTTGATAAAAATAAAAATAAATAATACCATTCGATTTTTTATATAAAAATTTTGATTTTTGATAATAAAAATAATTTTATTTTTATTTAAAATAAGTACATTTAACTAAAATAAACTTTTGAAGATGTAATATCTTGATTCTTATATTATTTAACCAATTTTCTATTTTCGTTCAATTTAATTAACAGTTAAAAAAAAATTGATAGATTTCATATGTTTTAAAACTTCATTAATATATTAATTAAAAATTACAACTGCCAAAATTAATGAAGATTAAATTAATAAAAAGGAATAATTGTAGCAACAGATATTCTTAAAAGCAAAAAATTTAGCAAAAATTTACTGACACAACAAATAAATTCAAGTTAAAAATTACAAGAAGCAAGAAATTTTGAAATTTATACGAAATGTTAATAATTCAAATACTGTCACAGGGATTCAAATACCAACATAATAATCGAAACATTAAAACATTGAAATATTAAAATAGATTGGAAAAAAGAAATAATGAGTATATTTTCATAATATAAACATTGATCTCTAAAAAAATTAGCGAAGGAAACTTCGTCAATGAAACATAATTTTGTGCTGTTCATTTGATTTTTGAACTCAATTTTTCTAAATAATCAAAGACTAAAAGATGAAAAAATAGATATTTTAAATTAAATGGTGTTTCAAAATTGAAGAATATAACTTATTGATTGAACTTTCTAAATTCTATTAGTATATAAAACAAAAAATATTTTGAGAATCAATCTTGATTAAGTTGCATTCCAAAGTCGCTTCGAATTTGAAAATCTTCGTTGATTAACATCTTTGAATCTGATAATTTTGCAGCCAATTTTAAAATAAATATATTTGATTATAAAAATTGAAAGTCTTGTAAGAAAAACATTGATTTAAATTTCCAAGAAAATTGTTAAATTCTTTTGTAAATATTAGCTCAACTACACCAAGTGGACAAAAGTCACCAGACACTTTGCGTTTTTATTATTTTGAGGTAACATAAATGATAAAAATAAATACAAAAATTTATTATTGATTAAAAATAGTAAGGAATGTCCAAATAAAGATATATTTTTAAAGATCTGCACGAAAATTTGCGGGAATTTAATGAATTCTCAAACATCCAAAATTCAAAGAAAAGAATTGACTGATTTTGAGTGTATAGAAATTATTTCTCTTTCAAAAAAGAATATTTTATATGTAAAATATCAGAAAAACATAATTCTCGCAAATTTAATATTCAAGATACACTTTCTCATTACAAACAAACTAATACTATTCAATATGCATCCAGAAGTGGTAGAGCTTTTTTAGTTAATAATAAAACTTCCAAACAATTACAAAAAATAGTCAAAAATGCACTAAAAATTACAGCCAAAGAGATAAAAGAAGAATTAATCTTAATTGATTCTAAAATGTCAACAAAAACAATCAGGAGGCCTTTACATCAAATGGGACTTTATTCTCAAAATGCAGCCAAGAAACCTTCATTAACCAAGATACAACAAGAAAATTGACTTAACTGGTGTATTTTACATTCTAATTGAATTATAAAAGAATGGAATCAAGTTATTTGGGGTCATTAATCAAGATTTTGTCTCTTTCATGATGGACCTCAAAGAGTATAGAGAAAAGATGGAGAAAGATTCAATAAGGAAAATTTAATTCCAACTGTAAAGCATAGCAGAGTTAGAATTATGGTATGGGAATGTTTGTGTGAAACTGGATAAGGTCCTTTGATTTTAGTGGAAGGCATATTAAATCGGTTTGGATATATTGAGCTTTTAGAAAAAAATTTATTATCATGGATTGAATACATATTTTATCATCGATCTTATTTTTTTCAGCAAGACAATGCTCCAATCTATACTGCTCAAGATGTAAAAACATGGATGATAGAAAAAAACATCAATAACTCTCCAAATGACAGGCACAATCGCCCAATTTCAATAATTATGAATTATTATTATGATTTTCAATAAATTTCTCAAAATATTTTAAGTTGCAACTGAAAATACAATTTTTTAATTACGAAATGTTGCGCATTTTTTTTAAAATATTTTTTTTCATGGAGCTTTAACTTGTTAATTCCATTGTTTTAAGTTACGTGATTTGTCTTGGATTTTCAATTGGATTAAGATTTAGACACTGTGCAAATTATAAAAAAATATAAAAGTCAATTATATTACATAAACTTCTTTTTAGAAGCTTTTTTCGCAGAACGTTTATAAAGTTCCCAGTAAGATGGTCTATTGTTGTTACCATTGTTATTGCCCTTAAATCCTCCTCCTACATTGTTGTTTCCATTATTTTTACCATTCTGGCTGCCAATATTTCCATTACCGTTATTGTTTCCGTTTCCTCCGAAAGCACGCTTGTCCCAATCATTACCCAAAGAATTTTTATCCTCCTCACAACGTTTAAAAAGTCCCCAAGATACTCTATTGTTGTTACCATTGTTATTGCCGTTAGATGAGCTGAGATTGTTGTTGTCATTGTTATTGCCGTTAAATCCTCTTCCTACATTGTAGTTTCCGTTATTGTTACCATTCTAGCTGCCAATTTTACCGTTACCATTATTGTTTCCGTTTCCTCCGAAATAATACGTCTTCTCCCGCGGATCTCCGAGCACCAGGGTGCTGGCAAACAAAATGCTAAGGCAAATGCTAGTTTTTGACATTATTAATTCTTTGAGTGTAAAAGATTTAGAATGTTTAATTTTAGAGCTAGAAACTTTTAGTTTCTGAATTGATTGTAGAAGAAAGAGAAGCTTTTCTTCTTGATGAGATGGGTGAAAATTTAACGGGAAAGCTTTGCTTTTATAAGAAATCGTTATGTTAGTTTATGATATGTTTTTTTAGAGAAGCAGTTTTGAAAACTGTGGCTTCCTTTCTTCAAAATCCACTTTCGTTAAATTTGACTTTTCATCACTTATTTGGGTAATTTTGTGAGAACTCATATAATAAGCCCACCTGTTTTTTCTCTAATAATAATAATGGAACAAAATGATTGATTATCTAAAATTTGAGATCCAAAAATAAAACATCGAAAAAATGGAAATTTCAAATGACTGATAAAAGGTTTTGCGATTATAAAAGTTGGGTTCATTGAAATATTAATTAACTACTATCATCTAATTATTATTACACATTTGTGAAAGAGAGAAAAGAACCCAAAAATTTTTCTTTCCAGTTTTATTGATTGATAGATAACAAAATAATTTTTTTAAAAAATAGAGCAAGAAAATAGTAATACTGAATTAGTCGTTTGTCTTTTTTTGAATTCACATTTTCAATTTGGCGTGTTTTATGTCAATCATTCAAATAAATAATCAACTGCCTCAGAACCAGTTCTTGAAGCGATGAACGGGCTTGGCGAGATTTACCTTTAACAATATAACGGGGTAGAAAAAGGCGTTATATTTTGTTAATTAAGTAAAATAGCATTATGAGAAAGAAATGATTGAACCCTATGATATTTCAAAAAAAATACTTTTTTGAAAGAGTGGTTTGTCAAGCCGTCGTCCGTTTCTACGACGTTGCTCAGGTTCGGTTCCTACTAATATCACTGATGAGCACGAGACGAGAATTATTAGATGTAAATACAGTGACAATACGTGAGTCATTGCAATGGATATTTATGCATATCAACACAGTAAAAAATATTAGTATCTTAGGACTACTTAATGGAGCCTTGACTTTCTCCTCAAGGTCATGCAGGAAATATTGACGTATTGCAATGGATCCCTACTTAATTACAAAAACAATTTTGCTGTAAGACATTTACATTGTACAATCAGTTTATGAATATTGTTTAAAAACTAGATCAATTTTAACATTAATAAAAAATTGCCTTTATTTCAATAAAATGAGATGCATGCTTCTTCCCAAGTTTATAAATCAGAATAAAAACCGTATCAAAAATTTATTGATCTAAATGCTAATAAAATTTGAAGAATCTAAGAATCGACCTCTTAAGAATAATGAACCTCAAAAAACATTCAGGAACAACATTTAATCGATTCTATAATCTAAAATGGTAATAATGTAGAGGACCGGTTTTTTAGATTGAGTTTCTTGGTTACTGGACTGACTGCTTGTTCCAGTAACCAGTCTTGTGATTGTTTTTTCACTGGTTTCTTTTTCGGATTCTGATTCAGACTTTTCTTCATGATTTTCAAACTCTGCTCCGAATTTTGGTTGAAAATGGGGTTTTTGGAATAGTAATGAATATTCTCCTGTAATTAGTATATCTCCCCAATTGCATTGTTTAAGCTTTTCAGTATAATTAGGAGTTCTTGACATTTGTGGAGTTGATGTGAATGATGATGCAGCTCCTAATGAAAGTTGAATCTTATTATCTGGAGAAAATTGTAAGATCTTTTTTCTGGCAAATGAAGGCGTTGCTTCTTTACTGATTGTGTAACGTTTTTTTGGGTATTTAGACGGGTGTTTCTAATTTTTGCTGATTTCTTTGCGATTAATTTCTGAGTTGTGAATGCATTCTTTGGTGTTCTTTGTGAATATTGAGTAATTTTTGTTGGCATATTGCTCAATTTTGCGATGAATTTGAACAATAGTTGCAGCTACTGCTGTTGTTTCTTTTGTAGTAAATTGAGATAATTCTCTATATAATTGATGTTTCGCGTTGTGTGATTCTTCTTCCCTTCCTATGTGATAATTTATTCTGGCATTAATGTAATAGGTAAGGGCGTTTTCAGCTGGACAACACTCTTCTGGTAGTATAAAATTACTTTGATGTTGTAAATAAAAGGCACAGCAGAATTCAAAAACAGTGAGATTAAGAGTTTTTGTTACCACCTTGGTTTTCCTTCTTTTTAGCAGTGAATTATTGCTAATTATTAGTTTTCTTTAATTTCTTTTCCTCGTAGGGTTCACCAAATATTATGGAATAGTTTTCTTGGTATATTTAAATGTTAATATCCCGTTTTAATTGCAATCAGTCTCTCATGAGTTTCTCAATTCTATTTGTGTAATAATGTTGATATTTATACTAAAAGCTTTCTTTTGATGTTGTAATGTAAGTTATTTCTCAATTCTGATTGTTGTGTATGTTTATATATTCCTTCCCAGAAACTAATCCAAAAATCTATTCACAGTAGTGGAGTCTTCTCTGAGACTATTTTTGCAATTGCCTAGAGTGTTTTTCTAATCTAGAAACATAGAATGTTAATGGCTTTTAGTGCTTTTCTTAATTCTCACAATAAAGCTTTTATCAATTAATAACAACATAAATAATCTTGATCAGAGATTATTCTTTCAAGAGATTCAGCTAATGAATAATAATTTCATTCAATAAATGACACAAGTAAGTTTTTTAACACTCTGAAATAATTCAGTTTTCAATATATTTTTTTATTTCTTTTTGATTAAAGATTTCTTTGGATATTTATTTCAAAAGTAAAGACTAAAAGATAATTAATGTGGAAACTATTGAATAAATTGTTAGATAAATTGTTGAATGACTTGTTGTTTTTCTTAATATTAAAGCTACTACAGAGGGTGTCCAAAAGTGTCCGAACAAACTTTGGAGTAACATTCCACATGCTTGAATAATTAGAAAAGCACGAGTTTATTACTAAATTAAGTTAGTTAATTATTTAATTACGAGTTTTTTATTTTTTAAACACGCGTGTATAATGTTTTTTCGCGACGCGCATAATCGATTTTATTCATACTCGTTTTTTTATAAAAATGAAATGTAACGCGCATATAAGATTTTTTCGTCGTTTTTATTAAAACGAAATGGGAGTAAAAAAAGAATTAACGATTGCTCAACGTAATACTATATGCTTATTACAACAGCATGGCAAGAAATATCGTGATATTGCCAACATAGTCAATCGCAGCTTGACAACAGTTTCGGATACAATAAAACGATTTAAAGAAACTGGTTAAATTGATTCAAGACCTCTTTCAGGACGTCCACGTTTATTTACTCACCAAAAATATCGCCGACTTAAACGTTTAGTAACACTTAATGGAAAAATTTAGAAAATTACTATAAAATTATAAATATGTTGTTTATTTTGTTTTATTTTATAAAAAAATAAATATTATTGTTAAATAAAATCTTGTTCGGAAACTTTTGGACACCCTCTGTATATATATATATGTTTGCAGCTCTATGAAAAAACACATTGTAATACTTTCTTTTTGATATCTCAACCTGATGTTTGCTGTTATTACCAGTTGGTATTGGCCACTATTATGAGATGGTAACGACTATATTAATCATTATCTTTCTAAGATTATTACTGTACTATATTATGATTGGATAATTTATATTATTATTATAATTTTTTTGCTAAATTCTTAAACTGTAATAGTGGTTTGATTGAATAATTACAAAATAGTAAACAATACAATCATATTTTAGTATATGTAAAAGTTTTTTTAGAAGTGTTTGAAGTTAGAATTATTATAAAACACATAAATATAAGTTTTTCAAATCTTTTATTTTTTTTTCTGCTAATAAAACTTACTAAAAAACTTTTTTTATAATAAAATTTCTTAAAACTCACTTCAAACTTATTATTGTACATGCTTTTTTCTGCTCTTATATTGTTAAAACTATGCTTTATTATTATGTATTTCTTTGTTGTTATTATTCTTGTTTTTTTTGTTACTAAAACTAAACTTATAACTATATTATGTTTTTTTTTGTTATTTTTACTTAAAACACTTTTATTATTATATTGAACTTTCATAAATATTATTTTAATATTACCAAATTATTTAAACTTTTTATTAAAGATTTAATTATAATTAGATACTTGTTAACAACTTTTGAATCAGATTTAATAAAAATAAGCAATTAAATAATAATGAATAGAAAATATATGTTTATTAATTTTTTAAACTTCAAAAATCAAGTAGACATAAAAATAATATTCTTTTTGAAAATCTTTACATAACTTAAAAGTAACTTTTTATTAATTACAAAGCTAGAATAAAAATAACTTGGTTTGTTATAATAATAAAAATTCGAATTAAAAGAGTAGAAAACATTCCTAATTATAATCATGCCTTTGATAAATGTTATATGTAAAAATAATCAAAATTTGTTAAAAAAATTGTTGTCAAAAAAGCATTCAAATCACAAATAATTGCCAATATTGTTTAAAAAAAAATTGAATAATTATATAAAAACTCGAGTATTAAGTATCTAAAAACTAACGAAATTTTTAATATTAAACACAATTTTATTGGTAAATTTAATTTAAAAATTAATATTCTTAGTATTAATAAGTTTCTAATTGAAAAAAATTATCAAGTAAAATAATTTATTATTTAAAAATCTTGTCAAGATTTTTGTTTTACAACTTTAAAACAATCTGTAAATTTAATATATTATGGATAGCTAACTCTAATTAATTCTATTCATAATATTAATAAATATAATTAGTACTTGTTTACTATATATATTAATAATAACAGTAAATATTAAAATGTTGATAATATTTTTTTGTTAATAAAAAAACAGTAAAACAGTTACAACAAGATTAAATATTTTTTTTTATTGAATTTTATAATATATGCTCCTTAATTAAAATAGTATTAAAGCAAACAGTATTACAACTACTTTTCTGGTTTTTATAAAAAAAAACAAAAGTGTAATGTTATTTTTTGTATAGTATATGTTGTTTAAACATAGATTAAAAACATTTATTATAATTCAATTTTTAATAAGATAATATAAACAATACACAAAACAGCTTAAATTGGCTATATAAATACTATTCAAAATATTATAACTAACTGCAATTTAAGTAAATACAAAATATATTTTAAAAAAGTACTTAAATAATTCTAATAAACAGACACTTTGAATTTAACAATATTTATCTTATCTTTTTTAAGTAATTTTAACAAACTCTTTTAAGTTTTATTATAGTAAACTTAAAATAAAAACTTTTCATATATATAGTTTTATTAATAAAATTTATATTGCTGTTTTTTATAATCAATTTTTTGAATTCAGAATTTTCATTAAATATTATATTTTTTTAATTGTTTTTATTACTTTTTTATTTATATTTTAATTATTTTATTAATTATTACGTTTATTAATTGCTATTATTTTTTTTATTGTAAGTACATATCATATAATTTTGGAAGTTAATACCAAGAAAAAGACTATTACAAAAAAAGTTGTTTTTAATTTTTACACTAAAACAATCTCTATTGCCAATTTAAGTTCAAAGATTCTTATTAAAATTTACAAGTTTTTTTTTGTTTAAAAACTTATTTTAAAAGAGATACATGCTGTTTTAAAAAGATTGCAAAAAGAAAAAAAGTGGCAAACTTTTATTTGCAAAATGTAATTACAAGTTTTTTTTACTAATATATGCCTTTTTGTTATTATGTTTTTTATAAATAACTTTATAGTAATATTAATATTTTGATATTTAAGATATAAAAGAGTTTTTAAAAACTTTTAAGAAAAGCATTTTGGTGATATATCAGATTTGTGGCTTAATAAAAGTATTTTAACATCAAAAAATTAATTGAAAATGAATAAATTATTTAAAAAAACTAGAGATTATTATTATAATTTAGCAAATAAATAAAATACAGATAAAGTAAAAAAAAAACAATTAATAAGTTTTTTGACTAATTTGTAATAATAAAATTAAATGTTTTTTTCGCCTATTTTTATATATTATTAATGTTAATTAGTAAGTTAATTTTGTTAACCAAAATTTATTATGTAAAAATTAAAACTAATTTTACTAGTTTATGTTATGTGTTGTTAATTAAAAATAACTAATTATATAACTAATTTGTCTTGCTTTAAAAATCTCTTAAACTAAGCATAAATTATGCTTTTTTTTACATATAATTAGCTACTTAAATTAGTTAAGATTATATTATATATTTATATTAACTGAAATTATATTATTTATGTTTAAAAAAAAATGAATATTTGTTATATATTTTAAAACAAACTCCAAAAGTCTTATTAACTTCAAGCAATTTTATCACATTATCAGAAAAAAATAAGAATAAATTATTAATAACAAATAATATAGAGTTATTATAGAATAACAAACTATTTTTTTTTTATAATTGTTTTATATTTTGTTTAAATCAACCAAATTTTATTCTAGTAAGCTATTATAAGACTATAAACAAAATCTATAATTTTGCTAGCAATTAATTTAGAATTTTTAAAAACAGAAAATAACTCTTGAAATTAATCATTAAAAACAAAAAACTTGTTAAAAACTTTATATAAAACATTATTAAAAATACATAAAAACAACAAATGTAATACATATAATATAAATTTTACAAATCAAATACTAATTTTTACAGCACAATATAAGATTTAAATACAAACTACAAAATTTATCTTATAAAAAAAAAATCAAAAAACTTAATATTATTACAAAAAAGACATAAAATATTAAAATAAAATTTTTTATACAATTGTTTACAAATAACAATAAGTAAATAATAATATAAAATCTTCATAAAATAGAGGTATAAACTAACAGTAAACTTGTTTATAAAACTAGATAACATATAAGAATTTAAATACAAATTAAAAATAATTTAACCTAATTTTTATATCAAAATTAACTTTTTAATATATTTAATTTCCTGTTCTAAAAACATTACAAATAAAATATTAAGCATTTTTAAAAACTATTATATTGCCAGTTTTTATAAATTTTTTTTAAACTTTAATTGGCAGCATTAATTTTAAAAAAAGCAGTGCTTGTCATTTTGCTAACTATTTTATTGCTTAATATACTTAAATATGGCTTGATTTTTAACTAAATAACACAAAGTTTTTAATCTTAATTAATATTTAAAATATAATACTTTTTTAGTTAATAATATTGTAAAAATCTGGTAAAATTAAATCAAATTTAGAAATACAAATATCTAAAGTGATTTAACTATCTAAATTAATTACATTACTAAAAAAAGTATATATTTTAAAGACAAAACAATAACTTGTAAATTGGCTAATATAGAAAAAATTATGTTATATATTCTAATATTAATTATTAAGTTTAAATTATTAAAAAACACATTAATATTATTTTTCATATTTAAAAAACCCAAATTATACAAAAATCTATTAGTATAAATATTAACAATATTCAACTTAATTATATGTAAATCAGTTTTAACTAAAAAAAAATTCACTTAAATTAAAAATATTTAAAGACTGATTATTTATAATTAATAGTAATATAAAACAATTATTCAACAAATTTTTTAAAAAATTGACTGTTAAACTAAACTAATTCAGCACTAAGCTTTTATAATTTAATTTTTTTAATTACACATATTTTTTTTTATTATAAAACTGCTTAGCAAAAGTAATATCAAATTTCTTAAATAAGCAAAACATATTAACAAAGCTCAATTCACTTAAAACTAAAGACATTAAAATTTTATCTAATATACAAAAAACAGAAAACAAATTATTTGTAAAAAAAATATTATATTCTTTAAAAATTTTTATTATTTTAGCTAAAAAATTGTTTATTAATCTAATATTTAAATAAACTGAAAATTGCAAAAAGTAATTTGAAAATTAACAAAAACTTATAAATTCAAAAATTTGTAATTGAAAAATTAACTAAAAATATTTTTTATATTTAAAAAATATATTATTAATACTATTTTATTCTTTGCTTGTATTTATTTAAAAGTCTTTAAACTATATAGTGAAGAATAGTAACTATATTATTTGGAAAATTTAATAGCAGACTAGTTTTTAACTTTAAGTTTTTCTAATCATAATATCTTATTTATTATATATATTCAAAAAACAAGACTAAATTATGTTTTATAATTGACAATAAGTTGTAATATAGCAAAAACCAAATAAAATAATTGCTTATTTGAAACAGTTTTTTTAAAATTATATTGGCAAAAAACTTAATATTAAAGTGTGTTTTGGCCAGACTAAGTTTAAATAAATTATATAAAGATAAAAAAATATTTAAGTATTTATAAAATTCTTTTTTTGGTAATTAAAATAAATTAGTTATTAATCAACAATAAAAAACATTAATTCTGTAATTATTAAAAATAGTTACTGTTTTGTTATTATTAATTAGAATATTATTAATCTGAAAAATCTTTGATAATTTTTAATTTTTTAAATTATTTATTTAAGTTATTATTATTAAATAATAACTAAAATTTTTTAAATATAAAAAATTTAATATAATTTATATTAAATTAATATAAATGTTTTAATTAACAAATAAATTAATATTAATAATAATTTAAAAATAATTAATTTTTGATTTTATTAAAATTATGTGTAATTAATTTAATTGTGGTTTTTTATTATAAATAATAAATTTTATAATATATATATAATGATTCAGGCTCAATTATATTTCTAATTTTATAATATTTCGGATTTTAAGTATAGTCGTAAATTCAGATTCTTAATTTTATAAATAGTCTGTAATTTTGTAAATAGTTCTTAATTTTAATTTTAATATATAAAGGCTTAAAACTCCAATACTTAAAACTTTTTTAACAATATTAATACTATTGTAATCAAAAAAATTCTAGTATAATTTACTCATAAACAAATATTTGTACATAATTATTAGGATAAAAAAGTATATTATTGCAAAAAAAAATTTCAAAAAAAAACTAAAATTTTAACATGTCTAATTAGAAACAAGTATCAAAACAAGTATCAGAACAAATATCAAGTTTTTCTATATAACTTAATAAAAAAAATAAAAAAAAAAGTGTCAGACCAAAGTTTATAGTCTGAAAAACATATATTAAACAAAGACAACAAATATTAAAAGAGTATTATAATACTACTTACAACTTTTGTGACAAGTTTTGGTATAAAAAATTACTAGAAAAATGTGAAAATTATTTAGCAAATTTTTGTCAAAAAGTTTTAATTAATACTCGAGATTTTTTTTTTAATTGTCTAACTATTCAAACTATTGACAATAATTCACAAAAATTTCCTAAAACCAAATGTAAATTCAATAATTATTCTGTCTAATCCCAAACTTCCAAAAATCAAGCCAAGTCATAGATTTTATTGAAAGTACAAAATTGACTGAAAGAAGAACTAACAAAATAAATTATGTGCTTATTAAAGCTTTTGTGGTTTGTGGAATCCTATAGCAGACTATTGAAAATTCATTTTTTATTATTTTTCTTAAAACACTCTGATCAGAATATATACTACTCTTAAAAAATACTTTATCTGAACAGTTTTTGGCTCAAAAATTGGCAGTAGTAAATTAACAAGTTATTAAAAAACTAGAAAGTTAAAAAAATTTAATATTATATAAGTTATTTATTTAGAAGCTTGAACAATAATAAATTGATATTAATATTACTAGTTTTTATGAATTTTTTTGGTTATTTTTATTTAAGCTTGTGATAAATAGACTAATTCTTTGAACAAATCAATTTAGAATTTTGTAATTCATACTTCAAACTATCATAAATATTTTTGGAGTCTTAAGAACTTAATCAAAAAAAGTCATACTCAAAATTTATTAGCCCAAAAACTAAAGCATATAATTGAAACCATTGGACTAAGTAAGTTTTCTGCTATAGTTACTGATATAAAAGCTAATATACAAATTGCATAATATATAGTAACTATAAAATACAAACACATAATTAACACAAAATGTATTGCATATGTAATAAATTTTATTTTCAAAGACATATATAAGCACAGTAGTTAATTATTTCAAAAATAGTCATCAACCTGGTAAGAATACATTCTTATTTATTTTTCAAATTAATAATACTTACTATTATATAATAGATTAAAAATTGAGAGATTTGGCCAAGAAAATTTAAGTTAAAGAGAGTGGTTTGAAATGATAAGTTAAAATTTAATGGCATACTATATATGACTGTGCAAATTTAGTTTTGTGCTATAAAATTTCTTTGGATATCATAAATATTAATACTTAATATGATTTTTAAAGTAAGTTTATTTTTTAATACTTACTTTCTATTTTAGATGTGTTATAATTTCTCAGACTTACTTTTATTCTCTTTCTTGGATGCTTTAAAAAGTCATGCTTTTTTTAATGACTTGCATACACTATTCTTTACCTTATATTCTCTCAAAAAAGCAATTGCTAATCTGAAATCCCATAATTGTTTACTCTTAAACTGTTTTATAAGACTGGTTCAATTAAATGCCACTATTAAGAAATTATCTGTTACAAATTATTGTATATTTCAGCAGCAATTAATTGTTATATTTAACAAATAATTTGAAGAGTTTAATAATAAAGTCTATTTTTTATGTTTTTTTTTACATCTGAATTATAAAGATAAGGTTTTTTTATTTACATTTTTTTCTATTATATATTATCATTCTAATATATTATTTTATTTTACAGAAATAGTTTTTGCTCAGAGCATTTTTCATAATATTGTACTTGCTGCCAACAATTTTTTTAAAAAAATGAGCAAACAATATTATTTTATAAAGAATTAATGATTCAAATATGTGTTTATTGTAAAAAACTCTTACTGTTTGATGTTTGTTTTTAAGATAATAAATTTTCATAACTTTGGTGGTCATTTATTAAAGATTGTTTTGCCAAAGATAAGAATCATATATGTTAGCTTACAATAAACTTTTTGCAATCATTTCCAATATAGCAGCACATAAAAAAATTTGGTTAATGTTTAGATAGTATTATAAAAAATGTTAAGTTTAATTTACTCTAAACAAAATTAAAAGTATGCAAAAATTAGCTGTGTTTTATATCTCTAATATTAAAAAAGAACTATATTATTATAGCATTGACAAAACCACTAGTGAACTGTGAAAAATAATTAATAAAGCCAAAATATTCAATAATAATAATGACAAAGATATCATATCTGAACCCAGAAATCCTAATATTGATTAAAGTCACATTAGTAAGAAGAAAATATAAGAGAAGAAAAATTTTACATTAGAAAGATAGATAAATTTGAATGCAAAAGAATTTACATCAGATTTTGGTGAATTTATTGAAAAAAATAGTAAAAATGAGAGAAAAATGATGGTTCAAATGGTGATTGATAACACAAATTTAGATGATGAGAAATGGAATCCAAAAAAGACTGTAAATTAATATATAAAGAAGTAATTAAAAACAATTAAAGAACAATTTAGTAGAAATAATAATAAAGTGTCTTTTACTATAAATTCTTAACAATTTTTATCACAATATACTATTTAAACTTAATAGGAATGGAATTAACATTATCTAATAACTTTGCAATATTACAGATATTATTTAGACTTATCAAATTGTCTAATAAAAAAAACATTTTTTTGCTACAATGGCTTTTTAACTTTACAATTTACATTATAAACACCTAGATTTAGATTGGTATTGTCCAATAGCTTTCCGACTTTACTACTAATATAGTATTATAAAATTAGTTTTAATCAAGAATAAAATAATGTTATTCAATAAAAAACTCTTTTTGTCGCAATGATGATCTGGCAAGCAAATTTTTTGCCAAGTTTCGACTAAAGAAAATAATGTTAGTATAATCATAAAATTGTTTTAATTGCAAGTAACATCTAGACTTACCAAGAATAGGTAATGTTGTCCAATAAAAACTTCTCTCATTTTTTACTATCATTAATATAATTTAACACTATAAAATTAGTAAAGTAGATTTAATAACTTTCCAATTTTATAAGTTTTATTGGAAGTGAATTAATATTATCTGATAAAAATATTTTTTTGTCACAATGACTTTTTGACTTTATTACTTATATTACAAGTACTAGTAATAAAAAACTTTTTTTGCCATAATGGCTTTTTGACTTATACTAGCATTATAAAATTGGTTTTTGATAGGTAGTATCATTTAATAAAAATTTTTTTTTCACAATAATAATTTGACATACTGAGTTTTAATTATAAAAATAATTTTAAATATTTCGGCAATTGAAAATTTATAGAATTATGGTTTTTTGTCTTGTTGTTCTAAATTTATTTAGGACTATTTTAATTTGGATTTCAGGCTAAATATTTCGGTTTAGCCCAAATTACTATATAAATATATATATTAATAATAATAAACTTAATTATTATATAGTTTTTAATATTGTTATAATTTTAATTATAATAAAATAACTTTTTTTTCATATTTTTATAATAACAACTAGAGCAAAAAGTAAAAAATTTGCAACTTTTTTATTTTTTAAAACAACTAATAATATTTTTATTAATAAAATATTTACAACTATAGAAACTGTTTAATAATATTCTATAAGAACACTTTTTTTAAATAAAATAATAATTAATTATTTATTAATTTAAGAATATTTTTTATCTTTAAATAAAAGTTTTTTTTGTCTTAAATTTCTTTAAAAAAGTTCATTTGAAATAGTTTTATGTGATTTTTGTCTTTTTTAGAGCTTTAAAAGTATTTAATAAGAAGCTAGCAATTAAGTTATATTTTTTTTTATTGTTGCTTAAATAGCCAAAAAAACCAAAATAGTTAAAAACAACTTTTTAAATTTTCTGTTATATTAAATAGCAATCTTTTTAAAATATTTAAAAATTTTTTTTCTGGTATTTTTGGTATTAGTTTTTTGTCTTAAAGCCAATTTTTTTATTTATTTTTGTTATTTTGCCAATTTTGTATTATTTGTATCAATTATAATACTTAATTATATTATAGCTGAAAATAAAAATATGTTTGCTAATTTTAATTTGAATTAGCTTTTGATTATATTATTTAATATATTAATCTTTAACCAATTTTTTGCATATGTTTTTAATTAATAAATTTAATAAAAAACAAAAATTTTCTTAATTGAATTAAGATTAAAAACCATTTAAAATGTTTTAAGCAATATTAAAATAGATTAAATAAAAAGTGAAACTGTATACTCTTCCTTTTTTTTGCCAAGTAAAATTTTTAAACAGTTTATTATAACTGAAAATACAGTTGTTTCTGGCAATACTTATTACTTTATCTACAATTTATATAAATTTATATATTGTGTTTAATAAAAAAATGGTTTTGGTTGAAATGTGTTACCAAATAATTTAATTTAAAAAATGAATTGGCTGTTTACTACAAAGATATAATATTTTAATTTACATATGTTTTCTGATTTTATTAGCATAAAGTCTGCTAATTTACACATATATTTAATAAAAGTTGTATATTGCTGTTTGCTAATAGCTATCAAAAAAAAACTATATAATAAGAGATATTTTAGGGTATTGTGTTTGTTATATAATAAAATAGAGCTCTTGAATTATGTTTTTATTTGCTCTAAAAATATTAAAATTAATGAAAAGATACTGACAGAGTTCTTTAATATTTAGATATTTTTAATAAAAATTTGTACTTCTATTTTATCTGTTGTACTAAAAACTCTTTCCAGATATTTATTTAATATAAATTTACATACTATAATTTGTAAAAAATTTGTGCTAAAAAAAAAAGTTTTAAAGATTATAATGGTTTTTAAAGACAAAAAAAAATTTTGATAACTATAATTACATTTTTAGAATGATTAATAGAAAATTATCACTTAAAAATACAACTTAATAAGTCTAAATATAGTATAAATATAGGGAAAACCAGTCTAGTAGATAATAGTAATATAATATTTGATTTAACTATTAATATAATGAATAATTTGTTAGATAATATAATTTATTTTCTTAAGTCAACTAATCTTTTTACAGTTAGTTTTAATAAGCACAAGCCATACTTGTTTTTTTTTGGTTTAAATAATAATATAAAAATATATATAAATATATAATATTGTGTTATTTAGTCTAAATAGCTGGCTATATGTAGTAAATACATAAATCATGTTTAATTTAAATTACTTAATTTGATTTTGTATATTAGATAATAATTGGGTTTTACTTGTTAAAATAAAAAAAACTGTTTATTATAAATTGTATTATTTATTAAATAAACTTAAATATAAATTAATAAAAATAATATAAGTAAATTTAGTAATAATAAAAATAATAATAATAATAATAATAATAATAAAACTAAAAAAACTTGATAAAAATAATTAATAATATAAAAGCAAAATTTATTTATCTAAAATAAAATATTATTAAAATAACAACTCAAAATAAAAAATTATTTTAATTAAAATTATAATAATAATAAAAAAATTCTTTAATAAATATTCAAAAAAACCAAAAACTTTAAAAAACAGTAATAGTTATTTGTATTTGCTATTATTATGCTAAATCTATTTATAGTTTTAAATAAAATCTTGAATAAAATTTTTTTAGCTATAATTAAATATAAATAGTAATAATAATAATATATTTTTTAAGATAAACCAAGATTAATTATTGGTTGTATTATTAAATATTGTGTTTTTTAATAAATTATTGTTAACTTTAAAAACAAAACAACCTATTAAGTTATTTAATTTTAAGAATTAGATTAATTAAATAAAAACTGAATTAATCTTTCTTTATTTGTTTTTTAGTATTGTTTCTAATAATATTTAAAAAACAATTTTTAGTTATTAAAAATTTTTTAGATAAGTGGTTTTTACTCTAGTGTTTAGTATTATATTTAAAATAAAATTGGTTTTAGTTAATTTTTTGTTTTATTTACTATTTGATTTTATTAGACTCAAATTTATTTCAAAAAATAATATTAAATTATTTTATATAGACTTTGGTTCTAAGTTTTTTTTAGTTATTTTTATTAAAGTTGCTGTTAGTAATTTTTTTTGATTACATTAAAATTTAAAAAAAAATTTATAGTAGTTTCTGGGTTTTTTTTCTATTTTTGTTGTATTTTATAATATTTTTTTAGCATATTTTTTGATAATATTAAAAATGTTTTTAATAATTTTAGTGTTATTACTTTAGTTAAATTAAAGTTTATTAACTTGTAACTATATGTTATTATTTTAAAAACTTTTTTTTGCTGCTTTTGTTCTTAATAACTAATTTATATTAATTAAAAAAAATAATATTTGAATTTTTTTTTGTTTAATTAAAAAAATTTATTATTTTAAGAGAAAATTTCAAGACCAATTGGTTAATTTTTTCTTAATTATATTGTTTTTAAAATTTGTAATTTAAATTGGTAATTATATTTGTTTTATTTTTTATTTTTTTTATTTTTATTATTATTTATACTTTTTATTATTATTTTTAAATATTTAAAAATCTTAAATCTTTTTATTTTAAAAACTGATATTTTGTATAAAAATTGTATTTAATAGAAAACTTTTAGTTATTATTATTATTACAATTATTAGAATTTGAATTATTTGGTTTTAAATTATAAAATATTTTTGATTTTTCTATTTAAATCTATTGTTAAGTTTATTAGTAATTCTATTATTTTTGTTTATTTTTTTTGGCAAAAAATTTTATTCTAAAGCTATTGTTTTTGTGACTTTTTTTATGTTGTTTTTTTGGCTGTTTTTGTTGTTATTCTGAATTTAAATTTAGATTAAACTTTTTAAAATTTCAAATTATAGACTTGGCTAATTTGGTTAAATTTATTGTTAAATTAATTAGTTTTTTAATTATTTTAATTATTTTTTTTTATCTAAAAATATGCATAAAAATTACAAATTTAAAAAAAACTTGTTTTTTATATTAAATACTTTTAAAAATTTTGTTAATTTTTGGCTAATATGTTTAAAAAAATTTTTAATTTTAAAGCTTAAGTAAAATTTAATAATATAAATAAAAATAAAATTAGTGCTATTAAAATACATTTTTTAAATAAAAATATTTATAACTATATAATTACTTTATAATAATTAATTAATTTTAATATTAGATTTTATTTTTGATTTTTAAAACTTGAATAATATTATAGAAAAACTTAATAAACTAAATTTATTTTTTGTATTTTTTAGTTCAGTTTAATAGAATCTTAACACAAATCCAAATAGCTAATTATATACAAAAAACATATAATTCATACTTAATATAACTATATATGTTTTATAAATTGAATAATAAAAAAAATATTTTTATTTAATAAGTACAATTTAATTACTATCTAATACAAAGAAACAAATTACAAGTTCCTAATTAAATATAACTTATACTTTTTTATATGTGACCAATTATTCAAACCAATCAAAATTACACTATATATTTATTTGAATTACAATATTATTATTCAAGCCAAAATAGAACAAACAAGATTTATAAAAATCAAAACTAACTGCAAATGCCTTATTAATCTTAAGCATATAAATAATATCATTTAATAATTAAAAAAACATAGAATATAATAGCTCTAAAATCACTTCCATATTATTTATAAAGCTACTATTTTCTATATTTATCTTGAATTTAAAACTAAAAACTTATATTATTTTTCTATATTGTTCAATTAATTTGACAAACAAATTTTATTACTATTAAAACAACTTTTTTCTTATTCTTGAATATTAATAATGTCTCTTTAAACTAGTTTTTTATAACAAAACTTTTGTTAATAATTTTATATAAACATATATTTAACAAATTTATTAAAAAATTTTGTCCAATTATTAATATTAAAAAAACATCAAAATTAACTAAAAATTTCCAATTAAAAATCATTTTTTGCATTATATTTTCACATAAACTAATATTATTTGAATATATAAATACATAATCAGAAAATTTTATTTTATTATATATTAAACACAAAACATTAGAATAACATCTGTTATAAAGCTTTTTTTTAATAGTAACTGACAATCTTTTATAAACAGTTTTCATAGATATATATACAAATTTAAAGACATTTTATTAATAAAACCAGTACACATATAAAAGTCAAAATGTCAAACTAACACTATATATATCCAATTAATATAATAAACAAATAAACCAGTCACAATTCTAATACCAGAATCTGTTTTCTATTTGGCACAATTAACTGATCTATAAATATTATGCACAAAATAGTAAATATTACTTAATATTGCTTGGCTATTAGCCAAAATAAATTTCTTATAAATACAATATTCAAAAAACAAATATAAATAAGCAGTATTATCAACAATTATATCTGCTTAATTATTGTTAATATTACTTAGATGGTTCTTAATCTTTATCTACTTACTTAAAATATTCTTATTTTTGATTATATTAACAACATGGCTCTGTTTTAATCAACAAATATTATAAAAATTTGGTTATTACAATCTTATATTTAAGATACACATATTAATTACTGCTTAACTGTTTAAATATATAACTACATAGCAAGATAAAAAAACATATTCCAAAGTTAATATAGCTGCTTGTAATTCTACTATTATTAATAATACCAAATTCTAAATTTTTACTTCAATACTCATAATAATATCTAAAAAGTAAGCTATTGTTCTGCAAGCCATAAATAAAGAGTTTTTATTCTTTAAAAATTCATCAATATAAATAGCAAAACTACTAGATTAAATCTAATACAAATAATTTTCAACAGCCAAAAATTTTACAGAATTCAAAACATTAAAGAGACTATAGACAGAAAGTATATTTAAAGAACCAAAACCAGAGTTGATTATAAATTTATAGATAATATTAAATTAGTAAGGCACTAAACTCCTTAAATTCAATCTTTTTTAATAATAAAACATTTTTAAATTTATAATTACTTTGTATTTATCTAAAAGTTTATTATCAAAAATCATGTCAAAGTATTTTAAAAAAATGATCACATTATAATAACAAAATACTCTCAAAATTTTTAACATTAAAAATTTTTTATGTTATAAAAAGCATTAAAAAAATTATTATTCAAAGAGAATCTATTGTTTAAAAAAATTCTTATTATATTTACAAGAAAATTGTTTATTGAATTAATTTTCAACTTTATAAAAAATTGTAAAAGATCTAAAAATATTTATCTTAAAACCTGCAGATTTAAAAATTAATGATCAAATAAATATCCAAAAATACTAATAGTATTAAAGAATATAATCACCAAGGCTGTTTTGTTTTTTCTCTGTATTTGTTTAAATAACTTTAACTAATACAAAGAAAAATAATGTAAAAATTCAATAAAAAAGTTATTTAACAAATTAATTTTGGTCTTAAGTCTTTTTTTATTAAGGTATTTTATTTGTAACATATATTTTTAAAAAAAAATTAAATTGTGTTCTATAATTAATAATTGGTTGTAGTACAACCAAAATTAAGTAAAAAGTTTTTTTAAAACTATATTAGCAAAAAACTTGACTTAAATATATTTTTAATCAACAAAAAAATTTCCAAATATTTGTGTAACTTACTTTTATATACTATTATAATTAACAACCTGTTAATAAACAAAATAACAATCTTAATCTTCTAATTAATAGAAATAATTACTATTTTCTTATTATTAATCAAAATATTATTGACAGAAAAAAATTTATTAATAATATCCAAAATATACTACATAAATATATGGCTACTTTTTATTCAAATTGTATTATTAACAAAAACATCAGCTGTCAAAAAAGAGTAATAGAAAAATTTTACTTAATTATAATATATTAAATAAAAATAAATATATTATTGTTTAATAAATAATAATTAATTAATTAAATACAAGAAATTAATAAAAATTTACAAAATTTAATATTTTTAATAACTTAAATTAAAACCAAATTGAATATTAAAATAAAAATAGTTTATTATAAAAACTAATTTATAATTAGTTAAATATAAAAAAATAAACCAATAAAATAATACAAAAAATATAATTTTATTATTATTATTATTTAATGAGTACAGTCCAGTCACTATTTAATATACAGATTTAAACATATATCAAACAATAATCTAATTTTTATATTAAATATTAATATAATTATTATTATAAAATATAAAATTTTTAAGTTTACTATAATATTTTTTGAATTAATAGATATTTTATTTATTTTTTAGAAATAAATAAATAAAGTATTTAAACCAATTAATACCAAAAAATCAATAGTTAAAAAATCAAAAAAAATTATTTATAATTTAAATTTAAGTTTTATTATTAAAAAACATAAAATAGACAATAAAAATTTATTTTTAATACAAATATATATTAATTATTATTGTTTAACAGTCATAAAAACACTTATTTTAACATAATTAAAAACATTTAAATTAAGATTATATTTAATAAAACATATCTACTTTGTTTAGATATTTTTAAATATTTATTAATATTGATTTTATTATATATATATTTTTTTTTAATTATAATAAATTAATTAAAAAAACTATTTTAACAATAATATTATTAATAAGTTTTATTACAATTTTATTACAAACTAATAGACTAAATTTTAATTAATATTATTATATTAAACTTAATAAAAGCTAATTTTATAGCTAATTTGAAAAAATTTATTAAAATTTATTTAATAATTATTTTTTAATTTATATATATGTTTATATATTTTAAATAAATATTTATAATTTGTGGTACTAATAACTTTTTTATAGTATAACAATGTTTTTCTGATGCTAATTTAAATATTATTAATGTTTATATAAATAAGTTTTTAAAAAACTTGAATATATATAAGATAAGATATAGTACTCTTTCTTTTATTGATTCCTTGATCATAATGAGAGCATAGAGTAGTCAAAGAAATATCTTCCTTTTTCCTTATTCTCTTCTGTTCCCTTCAGTTATTTCTTTACATACACTTCTGTTCATGACAATAGATCCAGTAGGCTCTTCTGCTGGTGGGTCAGCATCTGGTTTGGCTGGTGTGGGGACCCGTTCTGGCACTAAAAAGAAGGTGCGTGTTGAGAGTGTTTATGCTCGTGGTCCATCTTACAAGAAAGTGAAAAAACCTGATGATTCTGGTGTTGTTGTGGATTTGTTAGCTGGTTCTCTGCCTGTGGACATGCTACATGGTGGTGTTGACGACCAGAAGAAATCTTGGGGTAGTGAAATGAACAGCGAGGAATCAAGTGTTGGCGGGATTTCTGACATTGAGAACATGAAGAACACGATTGTGGAAGAAATGAGCTACGTCGATTCCGATGCTTCCGAGGATGATGAACTAATGGATAATGCTATACCAAAGGATTTGAGAATGAGAACGTACGTATTTGAACACCCGTCTAAGCAGCCTTCTTTCATTGATGTGGGTGGTGCTGGCGACGTTTTGGAGCTCCTTTCTTACATGTTCAATAGATCCAATCAGTTGCTGCCAGTCGCGTCACATGATTGGGAGATTCGGAGTTTTATTTCAGTGAAATTTTTTGCATTGGATATTGAACTTTCTGCTGTTCCTGAGAAAACTGTTAGTGATAAGTTGATTTGTGTGAAAAAAATTTTTTATCAAGTTGATGGTTTTGGGGGGGCTTCAACTCCCTCAAAATTTCCAGGAATAATAAGGTCATCATTTACATCTGAAAAAAGTTTGATTAAGACAAAGGAAATAGCAATCAGTGAAAAAATTTTGGTAAATGATAATCTAAGAAAGTAAACAGCCATTCAGATCGGAAGGTGATCGTCAAAGAAATCCCAGTGGATCTTCTCAAATCGGCGATTGAGGCAGTGTTCTCCAAGTTTGGCAAGATTATTTCAATCAAAGTGCAGCTTATTGGTCTTTGACAAAAGGCCCTAGTGGAATATAAATCATCTGAGATAGCTGATTTGGTCGTGGCTAGATGGTCTGTGCTCATGGGAAAAGATTCCGTTCGCGTAGCAAAGGCAAGTGTTGATAAACAAACGTGAGTATCTAGAGATCAGCATCGGGCGTTGCTTTATACTCTTCCAGTTGGCACCACTGCCCATGATTTGTCTGTATTGGTGGAGGCCTATGGTGGGAAAACTTGTTTTATTGGCCATAATTCATCTTCATATATTCGTAATCGGTGTGCTGTAATCTGTTTTGAGAGTGAGACATCTAAGTTGGCTGCTATTGGTTCGGTTCTGGTTTTCAAGAGTGTGAATTTGCATTGGGCTGATCTATCTTTGGCCTGTTGTGCAGTATGTAAACAATTCGGTCATGTTTCTGATGTTTGTTCTATGGGTGAGAATTCTGGTGCTCACAGTAAGCAGGTGGTAACTTCTCAGGATTGGGTTCGTCTGGCTAATGTATATAGGAGGAAACAGGCTTCTATCACTCACCCAGTTTTCTTTGGTGGCAAAACATGGGCCCAAGTTGCTAGTGGCACTTCTTTTTATGTGGTTTCTTCAGGTCTTTTTTCTGTTGGTGTTAGTTTCGGTGCAGGTTCTGCCTCGATAGAATCCTCCCCTTCTGATATCTTTGGTTTGTGCAGTTGGTTGGCAATTTTGGAATGCTCTTTGGAGCTTTTGGCAGACCGAGTTTCTGCCATTGCAAAGAAGCTGAGTTGTGTTAAGGTGGTATCTTCGAAGTCTTCTTCTCTAGCCTCTCATCCCATTGCGTCTACTTCTCTAGCCTCATGCATGGATTTGGATATAGTACTGGACGTTCTGTTGGTGGCTTCTCCTTCTTTTTGCCCTACCATTGATAATGCCAATCCTGATTTTGGTTCCAGTAGTTTGAAAGTTCTAACTGCCAAGGTTGGTGGTTTAAAGTCAAAGTTAATGGCTTTGGATGCATCAGTCGGCTCAGTGTTGGCAAGACTGAATATGTTGTGTTCTGGTTTGGGTTCTTTGGTTCTCTCGTCTTCTCAATGACCGGTTTGATTTGAAAAGTTGCTACATGTAATGTTCGAGGCATAAACATTCCTGTGAAACAAGAAGATATAGTTTGTTGGCACAAGGACATTGGAAATTTGGTTTCTATTTTTACTAAGACAAAGTTGAAGGATAAGGTTTGTCCCTAGATCACCAACAAGTTTGATGGTGTTCGGGTGTTTTCCTCTGGTTTGGATTCTGGTTATCTGGGTGCTGGTATGGTGGTTGTTATGGACTCTTCTTTGGCAAGACATGTGTGTAGAGTTTCTGAAGTGCCTGGCCAGCTCTTGTCTGTTAGATTGCTTTTCAAGAATAAGCTCTCGGTGTTAATTCTAGGACTCTACGCTGGTGCTTCTTTGGTGGTGCGGTTTTCCCAGGCTGATGAGATTAACTCTCTTATTGCAAAGACTGTTAATAAATCTTCTTTTGTCATTCTCGGGGGTGATTTTAATGAAGACGGTTCTCATAAAAGTGCAAGTTTCAAAAGATGCTTTGATTTGGGTCTGGTCAATTCTTTAGTTGGTAGCCCGGCTGCAAAAATGTTCACTTGAGAAAATTCTAGGAGTGTTACAAAAGTAATTAATTACATGTTTGTCTCCTCATGTTTTGTCAATGCAATAGTGCATCATAAGGTTTTGAATATCAGTGAGCATTTTGACACAGACCATCGAGCTGTTTCAGTGGATTTGGGTTTGGATGGGCTTTTGAATACGCACTTGATTTCTCTTCGCAAGCAGGCGAATAGGGATTGTTGGAAGTTTGACATCAAAAATGCCAATGATGCTAGGTGGTTGGAGTTCAAGGATGCTTCAGCTGCTAATGTCTCTATGTTCTCAGATGTTTTTGAAGTGGCAGTGAGGTTTTCAGATGTGGACATTATGTGGGACATTGTTCGCAAGATCATGGTTCTTTCAGCGGGTGGTACATTCAAGAAAAAATGGTTCAAAGGTTTTGACGGCGTGTTTACCAGGACT
Source organism: Geosiphon pyriformis (assembly GCA_016748015.1). Lineage (NCBI taxonomy): Eukaryota > Fungi > Glomeromycota > Glomeromycetes > Archaeosporales > Geosiphonaceae > Geosiphon > Geosiphon pyriformis. The sequence goes on from JAAOMT010000525.1 coordinate 207,379, forward strand.
TCTTCTAGGTTTCACAAACTGGAGCTGCTGGTTTCTAAGTTGGTTAAGGCCTCACATTTGGCTTCAAGTGATGGTTTTGCTTCTTTGTTAGAGATGTGGCACAGACTCAACTCTCCTGGTGCATCAGAGGTTAAGTCTCTGTTTCTTTTAGGTTCTAATTTTGATATTATTTGTTCTGCACTAGCCAAAGCGAGAAAATTGTACCGCTCTTTGAAATTTTTGGAATCCAAGCATGCTGAAAAATCTTCAATCAAGCAGGCTATTAATAAAAGAATAGAGAGTTTTGAGCTAAACAAAGGTCACACCATTAGAAGTGTTTTGGAGTGTCTTTTTCACAAGGTGGTCCTAGATTATCTGGTTGTAGAAGAAGAGTTGATTTTGGAGCCCGATTTGGTTAAGTCCAAGGTGGACGAAATTATGGAGGGATGGACCAGAAAACATGAGGTGGTGTCTGACTTCTCTGAGGATTGGGTTCATCAATTTTGGCCTCTGGATTACGTGTTCGATAGTGCTTTCTCTGATGTCATGTGCTCAATTAGTTTTAATGAGTTGTCAGCTGTTGTTAAAGATCTTCCTGATGGAAAAGCGGCTGGTCTTTCTGGTATCTCCAACGAATTGTGGAAACATTGTGACAAATCTATTTTGGATATGCTTTTGGTGCTCTTGAATTTCTGTCTGGTTGGCAAGTTGGTTCCTGGGCCTTGGAAGAAAGCTTGGGTTTCGATGATTCCTAAACCATATGAATGGGAGAGAGTTCTCACGAACACCCATCCTATAGCTTTAATTGAAATGGCCTGCAAGATTCTTTCCAAGATCCTTTCAGATAGGATCTCTTTGGCTTGCAGCACTTTTGATGTTCTTTGTAGAGACAATTTTTCAGTTTTGAAAGGTACGATGATGCAGTCTTCCATTTTTGCTGTTGGTTCTGTAGTTGAGAATGCCTTGGAGAAGAACCGTGAACTTTGGCTGGTTTTACAGGACATGTACAAGGCTTATGACTCAGTTAGTTGGGAACATCTTAGGAGGAGTTTGATTAGGATCAAAATATGTGACAGGTTTATTAGATTTTTTGGCAGCATTCACAATGGTCATGTCAACAGAGTGATGACTGACTTTGGTTTAACTGATGGGTATTGTGTCTATGATGGGCTGGATCAGGGTGAAGTTTTCTTGTCTTTTCTCTAGCGTATTTTTTATGATTCACTTTTGTGCGAGGTCAAGAGGCAGGAGAGTGTGTGGGGCTATAGGTTGAATTCTCATTATGTTTCTAAAATAGGCCGAGTAGATCCTCATGCTGGATTGACTTCGTTTCTTGCTGCTGGTGCTTTCGTCAATGATACTATTTGGGTTGGTAGCAGCCAGACTGCTACACAACATATTCTGAATATTGCTAGTAAGTTTTTTAGGTTCAATAACATTTCTGTAAATAATGACAAGACAGTGGCCATTCCTATCAACTGTCAGGTGTTGGACTTTCGTTTAACTATCAGTGGCACGCCTATTTCCATTGCCAGGAAAGGAGAATCTCATTGCTATTTGGGTATTTTTTTGTCTTTTGGGGGTCTTTTGAAGCCTAGCTTGGCTAAAGTTCAGGCTGATGTACGGTTTTTTGTGAATCTTGTTTTGAGAAAGGCGATTTTAGACAAACAGTATACATATTTAGTGTCTGCAGTTCTTTTCCCTATTATCAGCTACAGGACTCAGTTCAGTTTTGTTTCTTTGAGTGTTTGTAGTAAATAGGACACTTTGGTATACAAGATCTTTAAGTTCAAGTCTGGGTTGCCATGTGATTTCCCCAGTGATGCTCTTCATTATCCCTTTCTGTACAATCTAAAGACTTTCGAACAAATCCAGGCTAAGAATAAATCGGCCTCCATTATTGCTTTTGCAAATTCCACTGGTGTCTTGGGTCGCTTGTTTTCACATAGGTCTCATGACCTCCAGGTTCTCAGCTGGCATCCTTGTCATTCCTTAATGTTTCTGGTTTGTGTTGGTGTTAGTCTCTCAAATAATTTTTTGGCTGGTGTGGTCCGTATTTTTTCCGGGTGTGATTTGTCTTTGGGGGGCCCTCTGGCTTGTGCTTTTCATCGTTGGTATGGTACTTCTATGTCTTTGGTTCTAGGTGATTCCTGTTTTTTCAAGTGTGTTTCTTTGCTCAAGCGTTATGGGATTGCTTTTGTGGAACAGCTTCGTGACCGTAATGGTGATGTTTTTAGTTGGAAAACCTTCAAGTGTTGGAAGAGGCTGGACCCTCGTGGCCCAGTCCCTTTCTGGTTTGATCTCTCCGTTCGCTTTCTTGGTGGTGTTGTATCTCTCTTCTCAAGTTTCTTTTTGGTGGATGGTCATGCTGTGTCTAACATTTGTCTTTCTCATGATTTTGGTGTAGTTCATGATGCTTTGCCGACCGTTGGAACTGCCCGCCTTTTTGTGTATACAGATGGATCTCTTTTTGGTCTGGGCTCTGTTGACGTGAGGATGGGTGCTGCTGTTTTTTTTAAGGACATTAACTTGGGTTTGGGTGTTGGGATGTCTGGTTTGGTTTCTTCTACTCTAATGGAGCTGCAAGTCATAGCTTTGGCTCTTGAGTGTGTTCCTTTTTCTCGTTTGGTTGACTTGTTCTCAGATAGCCAAACTGCTTTAGATACGTATAGGTCGGAATTGTCACTGGCTCATCCGGATTTCAGGAACCACTATTGGATTGAATGTTGTCACATTACTATTGTCATTTGTCAGAAGAATTTGGATGTGAATTGGGTCAAGGTGAAGGGTCACTCAGGTGTCTCAGGCAATGATCGTGCTAATGCACTTGCTAAAAATGCTATTCTCTCTGCTTGGCGCCTACCTTATTTAATCAGTGAACATTTTTTATGTGCTGGTGGTGTGGCAGTTTCTGGTAATTCTAGACACTTTGTTCGTAATGTTTTCCAGTCAGTTCATCAAGCTCGTTGGGAGGTTGGAGTGGGTTCTCGTGTCGTGAATAATAGGTTGCGTGCTGATATCAATTGGTCTAAGTCTTCTATGGTGTGGCACCCCGATTCTCACTTGGCATCCGGTTTTACCAGCATGCGCATGGCTAGCTGTCATACTTACTTTATGAAGGCTTTCCATCATCGGCTTTCTGTTGCTGTGCGCAAGCATTTGTATGATAGGAGATACCCCAGTGTGGTCTGTCTGTTCTGTGGTGATGTTAAGACCTTGGATCATGTCTTTTCGTGTCCTCAGGATGCCGTTGGTCATGCTCATATGTTGGGCACTCATGCTTCAGCTTGGAAGGCTCTTTCTGGCCTGTCTTGTTCTTCTTTTTGTGTCTTACAGACTTTGGCTTCTTGTGTTTCTGAAGTTAGAATTGGTGTTGCTCTGTATAAAGGCTTTGTTTTCGATGAGTGGTTTTGTGAATCTGTCTTGGTTTTTAATGATTCTGATGAGGGTACTAAAAGGATTGTGAGCTTTGTGCATGGGTTCTGTCTTGCATTTCGGGATGACATTTGGTTGGTCTACGCCAGACACTGAGCATTTATGGAAAAGTGCGGTCTGATTCTGCATAACGGCTCCACTTTTGTTTCAGTTTCTGGTTTGTTTAAGGTGTTTTCGGCTGGTGTAGTTAAATTGCTGGGAGTGGCTGAGGCTTTTGGAGTTGGTTTCGGGTTTCATAGATTTTGTCCATTTTTTTCAGGTATTGGAGATTTGGTTTCTGTGCATATAGATGTATAGTGTAGTCCTGACTGGCCCAAGTGACTGGTCATGTGTAGAAAGCACATGATTTGCACCTAGTTTAGATCATTTGTATAATGTATAGCACTAGGTCGCATTTGGATCTCACTTGTTAAATAAAAAATAAAAAAATAAGATATAGTGTAACTGTATTTTTTGCCAACCTAAATCTAAGTATCAGTGTCAAAGTTGGTGGTTTAATGTTTTTTATAATAACAAAATTACAGATAATTGCTTTGGCCTTAAAGTATGTTCTAGTTTCCAGTAATATTATAATATATTTAGATAGCTAAGCTGTTTTAAATGCTTGTATTACAGAATTAGATATGACTTTATCAAACTTTTGCAATTATTATTGGCTTAAAAAACATTGTGTTATAAATTTTATTAAATATAAGAAGCTTACTATTTTCTGGGCCAAAATTAAAATCCATTTAAATATCTTGAATAATAAGTGTACTAATGTACTAGCTAATTTAGCATTGTGTTTAAATTTATTGTTTCCTTTTTTGTTAAGACAAAATATATCAAAACTAGTAAAATAACAATATTTAAAAATATTTATCATTTTATTTACAATATATTTAAAGTTATTTACTATATTTATTAAAAAATTGAATCTGAATCTAGTATTATTAATAAAAACATAATTAGAAATATAGATTGAGTTTAGATTTTATCAGTTTGGCATTTTAATTCATATATGACTTTCAGTTTTATAAATAGACTCATTGTTAGTTTGTATTCTTATTTTATAAAGGCTTTATATTATTGTTTGTCAATTATTATTTAAAAATACTTATATAATAGAAAATATCTCAATGTGTTGTATTTATATTGTAGAAAGATAAATTTTTTTAAATATTCTTTTATATATATTAAGAACTTTATTATTCATTTACATATGATTTAATAGAAATTTATATTGGGCTTGAACTTATTATTATTTTGTATTTTACAATTGTTTTTCTTATATGCTTTTAATAATACTGTCTATATTGCTTTGTGTAAAAGTTTTATGTTTAGAGAATATATATAGAAATTATTTTTGTTTTTAATTGCTTTAAAACTGCCAAAAAAAAATTGTCAAATTGGTATAAAGGTTGAAAATAATTTATTGAACTAAGATGTAGTTGGTAAGAGTTAAATACAGAATAATTATAGAAAAAAAAAGTATGATTATATATAATAGTTTTGTGCCTCCAAAAATCTGTGAGTTTCCGACTTTGCTTTTTAATAGTGTTGTTAAGTTGCTTAGAATTGTAAAAATATATAGTGTTAGTTTTGGTTTTTATAAGCTTTACAGTTTTTTTTTTAGTACTAAGTATATGGTTTTTGTTATGATAGATTTATAATATTGTTCTAATTGGTCCAAGTAACTGGTTATATATAAAAAATACATGATTTGTGCTTAGTTTAGATTATTTAGTTTGATGTATTATGCTAGGTAATATTTGGGTTTTACTTATAAAATATTAATAAAAAAAATATTTATTACAAAATTTTTAGTTTTGTTTAAATTTAATTTAAATATAAACATAAATTTGATAATTTTATAAAATTATTTATTTAATAAAATAATTTTTTTTAAGAATTGTTAATAAATTAATATTTAATATAAAAAACTTCATAAAATTAAGCACTATTTTTTTTAAGAAAAATAAAAGCAAAAAATTTCAAATTTTTATTAAACAAAAAAAATTAAGAATCTTATTATTATTACTTAAAGTATTAAAATTAGACTGTTTTACAAGTTTTTTTAACTTATAATATTAAGTATAAATTTTTTATAAAGTTATATTATATTTAAATTTAAAATTACCCATTTTTTTATTAATAATAAAACTGGTTTTTTTATGTAAATATTTTTCATATTTAATGTTTATATCTTTATTAACACTATTATAATAATTATTAACTTTATTATTTTAAAATAATAGTTTAAAACTTTTACTAATCTTAATTTTTATATTCAAAAATTTAGCAAAAAAACCCATAATTAATGTTTTAGTATTTAGTTTTCTAGTTTTTTTTTGCTTTGCCAAAAACATATACAAGAATATTTTTTTAATATTTAAATAAATTCCTATTTTATCTTTTTTTTAATTAAAGCAGTAAGAATAATATTTAATAAATTTAGCTTTACAAACAAAAATAATTTAAAAAAATAGTTTTACAAAAAAACTGAGTAGAAAAAAAAAGCAATAAATTATTTCTTTAATAACTTTTTGTTCTCTTTATAAATAAAAAATTTATAAAAAAAAAAGTTTTAATATTTAAAAATAAAATAATAAATAAATAAAATTAAAATAATTATTAATAAACAAAAAAAATAAAATTCATAAAATTTAAAACAGTAAATATTAATTTTAAAAAAAACATATAAAAAAATTTCAAAATTTTTTATAATAAAATATTGATTGCTATTTTTATTATAAAAAGAGCTTTAAAAATAATTCTGTTAAAAAAAACTAGAATTTGTTTTTTTTAGTTGTGGTTATAAAAATATGAGAAAAAAAAGTTAATAAGAACAATTATTAAAAAAATTTAGTTATTTAATTATTATTATTATTTTTTTAAAATAATATTTGGAAATTGTAAAATTCAATTTTTTTATCTTAATTATAGTATTTTAAAAAATTGATTTGTTTTTTTTTTTAAATTATTTTTAGCATTTTTTTCTAATTTTAAAGTATTTTTAAAAAAATTAAAGCTAAAACTTCTGACAAAAAATTGTAAATTTACCACAAAAAATTTAAAACTAAATTTAAACAATTAATTTGTAATTTATTTTGAAATAAAAAATTCATAATCTTTATTTTAATTAATAATTTTGCAAATAATATTTACCATTTTTTTACTTGTTTAATTTGAAAATTTTGCTTAATTAAAATTTGGATAAATAGTTAAATTACAAAGTGATATTTTTGAAATAAATTAATAAAAAAAAATATTTAAATATTATTTGTTGATTTTAAAGATTATTAAAAATAAACAATTTAGACAAATTAATTAAGCATAAAACATAACATGTTAAAAAACAAAAGCAATAATTAGTCTTAAAATCCAAACGCAAATTAAATATGTTAAAACAAAAATTTTCAAAGAAACAACAATTAAAATCTTTAAAATTAAGTATAACAAAAAGATTAAAATTTTTGATTTTTAGTAACAGCCAGTCTATTATACAAAATAAAAAATAAAATAAATTTTTAAGGCTCATAAGCAATTTTTATATGTTTTTATAAATTTAAATATTAGTATATTATCTAAAATACGATTTAATAACACTAATTGTTAATAAGTTTCTAAATGCAAACAGCATATAAGATATTGAATTTTGTCATGAAAAGCCTTTAAAGTGAAAAATAACATTAAAGGTAAAAAAAATAGGTAATTTTCCAATACATGGTAACATGAATGATAATTCATAACCTGAGTAAAAGATTTTTTAGAATAGCTTATTTATATGTCGGATATTCTGTTTTTTCATACACTAAATAAAAAATACTATTATATTGCTAATTAAGTTAAAATGTTGGATTCTATGCTTCCTTTGGGAAATTGTTTTCGCAAATATTTGCCAAGCCTTTTCACAAGACGCAAAGCCATCTTAAAAAAACCAATCATCCGATTCACTCTAAAATCATATTAAGGAAAAAACTTGATTTACCTTTATTGAATTCAATTTTCTGATTGGGTTGCAGCAATCGAAATTTCTTCGTAGAAAAGAATTTAAAAAGTGTGATTTGTTTAACCTTTTATTTTTTTATTAACAATGAGCAAAGAGCCAAAAAAATTTTTAAGCATCTTTCATTTTGATTTTCTGTTTTATATTGAGGGATATACAATTTTTTAATTTTAAATTAGTTCTTATACTTCAGTTAGAACTGGATGGAAACATTGTAATGAATGTATTAAAAGGTTTTTTGAAAGTTAAATATTTGGCAAGCTGCAAAAACATGAGTAGAAATCGTTCGATTCAAATAGCTTAAGGATATCCCGTAAAATCAAGTTTTAGTTTTTATTAGTTGTTCTTTATTTTTTACTTTTCTAAGCTTCCCTCCTACTCGGTATAATTTTCAAGTTAAAAACCACGATTTCAGATCATCTAATAAATGTCTGATATTAAAACTTTTTTGAATTAAGATTTTGTACTTGCAAATCTGTTTAATTGAAAAGGACCGAAAATCTTGTGGTTGAGAATTTAAACTTTACAAGGAGCCGTAGAAAGCAAGGGGAGTACCTTCTCATTTTCATGAAAATACCCATTATTGATTCTATTATAGGATAAGGTCCTTCTTCAGCCCAATGTTTTATTTTTGGATCAGCTCATTTTTGCTTTAGCGACTCAATTTAGGCATTCCAACGCCATGTTCCAAGACACATATGATAACTCGACTCTTTGAGTTAACTTTATATGCTAAATGCTTGGGTGCACTCAAAAAATAGGAGGGTATCACTAAATTTTTTTGCACACAATTGATTTCCCTGGTATCCTTTTAAATATCCAATCTTCTTAAACTTACCATGACGTTAACGCTGCCATATTAGGGAAATAAAATAGGTCTAAATTTTACGATCGATGGACAAAACGAAATACATTTTTTCCGAGCTTTTTAATGGATTTTTTGTTTACATTTGGGAAATTATTTTTCATGGTCTCATTCATAACTTTGTTCTAGACTCACTCCAAACACTGAGATATTCATTAAAATCTTTTTTCATGGGCGAAACGCGGCCATCAAACATTGAAAATGAAGCACAAATCTGTATTTTGATCAGAGATGATAGCATTGAGTTTCATTTATTACTGATCATCCAAGGATTTTATTGTGGGCAAAAGCCTCATTGTATCACCTGTTTGATTCACAGCTTCTTATGACGTTATGTAATTTCAATAACCATGATCAACAATGAAAAGGATTATGTCATACCTCGTACAAACGTATCATTGTGATAACAGGAAAATAAATCAGTAATTGTTGAAAGCCCATATATCTTCTGATAATAGATTGAGCGAAGTATCAATTTCAGTAACAATTACCCGCTATTCGAAATTCCAAGAAATAGATTGTCATAGGATTTAGACGAAATGACATCAGTGAAGTTTTTCACTTTTGACTGTATTTCTATGATCGACCGCATGCAGAAAAAGGATTCATTTCGCGGTTGCCTATGTCGTCGATGATGATGATTATGATGTATGACCAGTACCACCGAATTCCCTTAAAAAGGAGGATAAAGTGGACTCACTTTGATTCGCCCCAATGAATGAGCTTTTTTTTTGTAGTGTGTGTAGCATAGGACAAAGCACATGTGTTTGGACAAATTATGTTTAGGGTCAAAGTTGATAATTTAGGGGATGAATCTCAATTGTTTGTCTAAGAAAACTCGTTGTTTCAATGTTTCAATCGCATTTTGATTGAGTGATGGGAATGTGGGCTTATTTACCTAACATAATTTTTTTTTAATCGAAAAGGTATAAATACAAGTCATTCGTAAAAACTGGTCAGCAATAAAATCTTATTTTTGAATATCCAGTAATCCTTCTATAAGTCAGCTTTGAAAGCTTAACTATCATTCAAAATCCTTAAAAGTTTAAAACATCTACCTAACCAAAATTGGCTCATCTAACAATGGCAACAATTCAATACTCCCGAAGTCAAAAAACAACCGCTAGTTCAACAACTTCCAAACCAATTTCTCAACCTCTCACATACATTTACTGCTCTCAAGTTACTGAAGAAATGATTGAATATGCACGTCGAGATTATGCTGCACGACTCTCAAGTTATACACAAAAACAATTACGACGTGTAAAAGCAAGTAATCGAATCAACGAAAACTTAAAAAAAAATCGCCAAAATCTCAAGGATGGTTCAAATGGAAAAGAGAATAGATTAATCAATCAGATGCACCAGAAGACTTTATCTAAGAATGACTTAAAGACGATTAATTAAGTTGCTCTATGATAAAGGTATCTGAGATGATGATAAGAAAGAGATTAAATTTTGGTGGGATATTGATTCGTAAGATGAAAGGTTGTAGAAATAATTCGTTTAAAACTTCGAATCTCAAACACTTTCACAAGAACTCAAATCAATTCACCGCTTTCATTTGACAAAAAAACTTTTTTAAAATCTTTGGTAGGCTCAAATATAGTTTACCATCAAACGCTATGTTAAAGATTAGATTTGTAAATATAATTTGACACTATTAATTATTCTTTCTTTAATTGCTCTTGAGTTGATTGGAGAATTTCTTGGAATTTGTCATGTTTCTTGAATTATTTTGATCGTTTGTACAAAGAGTTAATTAAATAGAGTTTTAATAAATTTTTAATAGAGAATCTTGAATTTTAATAATGAACAAAAAATTATCGAATGTGTTTTTTTAATGAGACTGAATTTTCAATTTTAATTGCAAATTAAAATTGAGTAACATTTTACTGCATAAAGTGTTTAAAAATATATAAACTTGACTTTTTAATCTACAGGATGAGGTTAAAAAGCCTTCAAATAATAGGATGTCCTATATATTCACATATGAATAAACTAATCTTTATATATATTCAAATTATGATAATGATACCACATAAGAATAAACATAAAAATTATTCATAATAAATTATATTATATATATACGTATTTAAAAAAATATATTACGAAATAATGCTTGTTTTCTAATAATAGGCAATTTTTAATTCCACAAAATCTGATAAAGTAAACATTAGGATGACTCTTCGTTACTATTATTCCCGCGGTTGTCAAGATTGCTGGGATTAGTAATATAGGTTTTTGAATTGCTGTCTTGTTCTTTCCCAGTTCTTCTCTTCTTTTTTCCTTTCCTCACCTACTTACTTTATTCTCCTGTTAAATTTCGAAGTACATGTTCACAACCTTCTTTAGGTTTTTCTCAAATTCTAGTCAAGTCCCGAATGTATTCCAGCAGGGAGAGCATTTGGTTTTTGAAGACTTTGATTCAGAAATCAAAAGCTTCAACCATATTATTGCCTCCCAGTTCAGTAGTTTGTGCCAAAAGTCTTGGTAACTTTGGGGGAAGATTATCAAAGTAATTATTGTGGATGTATTCTTGGGTTCTTAAAGGCGGCCAACTATTGAGATTGGTCAACAAAGGATTTGGTCGACTTTTTTTTGCCGAAAATCCCTCAGGAAGCCCAATTTCTTTCGCACTTGAGCTCTTTCCCCTTTATTTCTCTGTATCAGGGATTTGTTTACATTCTTCATTAATCGTAGGTCATTGTTTGCGTGGACATGAAATTTAAAACTGCCACATCTCTTAGCTCCTTATGTTGTAAAGCCTGGCCGCCCCCAATTACATAGGGGTGACACGACATTATAAAGTCAAAATCATATTTGTTTTGATCAAAATGCGTCGTTTTTTGCACATTGACAATTCAAACTTTGTTATCAAAATCATTCTTTTTGAAATTTACCGTAAAATAGGTCATGCTAAAGATCTCACAGATTTACAAATAAACTTGGTTACAAGGATGTGGATATGGCTAAAGCAATTGGATGTTGCAAGTCATCCATAAAAAATGCTTTAAAAGCATATAATACAGGCAAGTTAACAAAAAACGTCTGGAATCTCAACACATTCTCAATACACTAAAACGCTAAGCTACCTATCTAAATAGTACGATGAAATGTCAAAAAACTAAAGAAAAATTATGAGCAAAGGTAGTACTGGTCATCGTAAGATAATTACAGAACATATACCAAAATTGCTACTTAACTAGACACAGAGGGAGTAGACTTTCATATTGCACAATTGACAGACATTTAAAATTACTTGGATATATGAATTATTACGCCAAATGCTCCTGCAAGTTCAAAAGCAGAACGTGTTAAATGGACCAAATCTTAACTGGAAAACAACAACTTTATTTTTCGATGAAACACCATTTCAACTGTTCCTATACACAATTGAGCATTGGTCAAAGAGAAAACAACCAATCTGTCCACGACCAAAAGATTTTACAAATTTTTGTAAAAGAAAAACCAGCTTATTTTGTTTCCGGCATATCATATATGCTAAGTTTTATATTGAAATTTTCTAACAACATGTTGGAAAAATTAGTGGAATATTTAGGAAGTAGCGCTTTCAACAAGTCAACGATTCCAAGCATACAAGTCGAGTAGCTAAAGTGTTTCTTGCAAAAAATTTACCCAAAGTTATTGACTGGCTGCCGTGTTGTCGGGATCTAAACTATTGAAAATCTGTGGACAATTGTTGAACATGAAGTAGAAAAACAAACCAATCAATTTAGATTATAAAGAATAATCGCATAGTAAAATTTTATATTAATAACATCAGTGGCTTTGGCCTTTTTTAACAATACAATTCTGTATAATCTTTATTGTCACACACCGTACTATTAATATATTTATTATAATTTATTATATTATTAAAAGCAAAACACTATAATAAAATTAAAATATTATAACATTAAATAATAAAACTAGGTTTTTTTTGATTTTTTAGATGTTTTATTATTTTTAGAAAATATTATTTCGATTGTAATCATAATAAAGTTTTCAATCAATATTTTTTTATTTAATGGCGATTTCTAATTATATACATATTTTTACTAAATAAACATAAAACAATTAATAATATTACATGAATAATTATTTATTATTAAATTAATTTTGGAAATTTCGATCTGTTTAATTTTTATTGTAAAATTATTCAATTATTGTAACATATATTGTTCATTAATTAATATTTGCTCTAGAAAAATTTTAATATGCTAGTACATTTAAAAAAAATTGTTTTATTGTTTTATATGTTCTATGACTAATCTCCAAAAAAATCTTGTTTTTGTATAAATTCACAACTAATATAATACATAATCATTATAAAATTGCACCTTTAAATTATATCTAAGAAACAAAAAGCTCGCTTTTATAATTTATTAAACAAAAACATAATTAAAAAACACAATGATATTTGTAATTAATTTTAAAAATTGCTAAGTGATATTGCTTTAATTTATTAATATTTATTTTTTTATATTAATTTTAATAATATTTTACAGGTTTTTTATTAAGTTCAAATTAGAATTTTTTAATAATTATTCAATAATTTCAACCTGGTTTGCGAAAAATATTATAGCAAAATAATTATATATTTTAATTATTGTTTTATTGAAAGAAATATTTATTTTTAATTATATTATAATTTTCACAATATATTTGTAAAACATTTATAATTTATTAAAAGCAAAAAAGACTGATCTTAATTTGTGTATAAAATTTGTTTTATGCAAAAATTTTTGAAAATAAAACAGAGACTTCTTGTTCGTAATAATGTTTTATTGTGTTCTTAAATAAATTAATAATTATTTATTTTGGATATTTGTTTTTGAAATTCATGTAAAACAGTATTTCACAATTTTTCAATAAAATTTAAATCCAAATTACATAATAACTTTTAAAAAACATTTGAATTATTTAACTTGTATGCTTGAAATTATTACTATATTAAAGTGTTATTTTTAAGTGTTTCATTAACTTTTCCAATATGTTGTAAAATCTTAATATTAAACTTGGGATTTATAATATGCAGAAAATCAATGAAGTTATTTTATCTAAGAATATTTGAATATTTTTTTGGTTTTAATACTTAAGTGTGTTTAAAAATAGTTGAAATAATAGCTTTGATTTGTTATTTCAAATGTGAATTATTTACATTTGATCGATTCTATAATCTAAAATGGTAATAATGTAGAGAACTCATTTTTTAGATTGAATTCACCTAGCTGGCTACATAATTCGACTTTACTGTTGCTACCTCCGTTATTGCTTCCTCGATTGTTCTTGTTTTTACCTAAATTATTGTTGCCATTGAGATTGCCGTTACCAGAGCCAACGTTATTGTTACCATTTTTATTGGAACCAAGGTTATTGTTACCATTCGAATTGCCATTATTGGCGTCAAGGTTATTGTTACCTTTGTATTTCCATTATTGGATCCAAGATTGTTGTTGCCGTTTCCATTGCCATTGTTGGGGCCTACATTGTTGTTACCATTAGCATTGCCATTGTTGCTGCCGACATTTCCATTTCCATTGCAGTTTCCACTTCTATCACGTTTAATATGCTTAATAGCTTTTTCCAGAATATTAATAACTCTCCAGCCGTTATATGGTCTTGTTACCATTGTTATTGCCGTTAAATCCGCCTCCTACATTGTTGTTTCCGTTATTTTTACCATTCTGGCTGCCAATATTTCCGTTACCGTTATTGTTTCCGTTTCCTCCGAAAGCACGTTTATCCAAACCAGGCGACCAAGTCCTTGGATCACCACCAATCAAACCATGATCTGCGAGCACCAGTGTGTTGGCAAACAAAATGCCAAGGCAAATGCTAGTTTTTGACATTTTTAATTCTTTGAGTGTAAAAGATTTAGAATGTTTAATTTTAGAGCTAGAAACTTTTAGTTTCTGAATTGATTGTAGAAGAAAGAGAAGCTTTTCTTCTTGATGAGATGGGCGAAAATTTAACGGGAAAGCTTTACTTTTATAAGAAATCGTTATGTTAGTTTATGATATGTTTTTTTAGAGAAGCAGTTTTGAAAACTGTGGCTTCCTTTCTTCAAAATTCATTTTCGTTAAATTTGACTTTTCATCACTTATTTGGGTAATTTTGTGAGAACTCATATAATAAGCCCACCTGTTTTT
>JAAOMT010000525.1:222640-250885 GCA_016748015.1 Geosiphon pyriformis
GGAGCCAAGGTTATTGTTACCATTAGCATTGCCATTATTGGCGCCAAGGTTATTGTTACCATTTTTATTTCCATTATTGGATCCAAGATTGTTGTTGCCGTTTCCATTGCCATTGTTGGCGCCTACATTGTTGTTACCATTAGCATTGCCATTGTTGCTACCGACATTTCCATTTCCATTGCCGTTACCACTTCCATCACGTTTATACAAATCACGTTTATACCAGTAAGATGGTCTATTGTTGTTACCATTGCTATTGCCATTAGATGAGCCGCGATTGTTGTTACCATTGTTATTGCCGTTAAATCCTCCTCCTAGATTGTTGTTTCCGTTATTGTTTCCATTGTTGCCGCCAATGTTTCCGTTACCGTTATTGTTTCCGTTACCTCCACGTTTATACTCATCACGTTTATACAAATCACGTTTTTCCTCCTCATCACGTTTATACAAACCACGTTTATATTTACCCCAACGTTTTTCCTCCTCATCACGTTTATACCAGTAAGATGGTCTATTGTTGTTACCATTGCTATTGCCATTATATGAGCCAAGATTGTTGTTACCATTGCTATTGCCGTTAAATCCTCCTCCTAGATTGTTGTTTCCGTTATTGTTTCCATTGTTGCCGCCAATGTTTCCGTTACCATTATTGTTTCCGTTACCTCCACGTTTATACTCATCACGTTTATATTTACCCCAACGTTTTTCTTCCTCATCACGTTTATACAAACCACGTTTATATTTACCCCAACGTTTTTCCTCCTCATCACGTTTATACCAGTAAGATGGTCTATTGTTGTTACCATTGCTATTGCCATTATATGAGCCAAGATTGTTGTTACCATTGCTATTGCCGTTAAATCCTCCTCCTAAATTGTTGTTTCCGTTATTGTTTCCATTCTGGCTGCCAATGTTTCCGTTACCGTTATTGTTTCCGTTACCTCCGCGTTTATCCCAACGAGGAAATGGCTCTCCGAGCACCAGGGTGCTGACAAATAAAATGCTAAGGCAAATGCCAGTTTTTGACATTTTTAATTCTTTGAGTGTAAAAGATTTAGAAAGAGAAGCTTTTCTTCTTGATGAGATGGGTAAAAATTTAACGGGAAAGCTTTACTTTTATAAGAAATTGTTTTGCTAGTAAATTATATGTTTTTTTAGAGAAACAGTTTTGAAAACTGTGGCTTCCTTTCTTCAAAATTCATTTTCGTTAAATTTGACTTTTCATCACTTATTTGAGTAATTTTGTGAGAACTCATATAATAAGCCCACCTGTTTTTCCTCTAATAATAATAATGGAACAAAATGATTGATTATCTAAAATTTGAGATCCAAGCCCAGTTACTTGGCAAAAATCAACATGACTGATAATCAATTCTCTCACAATAGTTTAGCCTGAAATTTATTTCTTCTTGATAATTTAAACCTACAAAAATTAAAGGTGGGCAAAGTCCATGATAATTAAGTTCTAGTTACAAAAAAGGATTCAGCGGTTAATACTTTAAAGGGAACCAAGCCATTTGATGACTTATTTTATTGATGATGATGATGACGGTTAATGGGCAAATCTTTTGATAATCCGCAGATCTTTTGATCTGATAAAAAAATTATTTAATTATTTACAGGCTTTTTGGTTGGGGAAGTTTTAACCCGAGAACATTTGGTTATTGACCCTATTTATTCTTCCAAATATATCTAATTTTGAGAAATTCAATCTTTTTTACTGCAGTTTTGAAAGCTAATTTTTGAGATATCCAATCGTTTTACGGCAGTTTTGATATATCGGCTGTAAAGCTTGAAAATAGGTTTAAAAGAAATTTTTCAGCGCGGCGAAACGAATCAAAAACTCCATATTGAAACTCATCAAAATTAAAATTTAAAGGTGGCTTTTTCAAAATAATTGGCTTAGGCTTTTGAATAAAATTTAAGATGTTTTGATCTCGATGGATTGGATATCTTTAAATATGAAAAATTTATTTTATTCCTAAAAGAAATTTTCTTTCATTCCACCATCTTTGATTTGGGGGATTGAAAAAAGAAAAGAGAGAACAATTCTTGAAAGATAAAATTATTTCTCTTCCTTTCATAATTCGATTAATCTTCTTGGACAAAACCAGTTGATTAAATTTTTCACTGTTATAAAATTATCTTTTCTTGCAAAATTGGGTTCATTTTCTTTCGAACAAAATTAATTAAATTACTAAAAAATATTGAACCAAGAAATTTTTTAATGAATTTTATGATCAGTCTCGTTTGACAATATATTATGCAAATATTTTTTAAAGAAATGTGGTTAGAACATTCCTATTCACATCTTTTGTTTCCCATTAAGAAGTCAGGGAAATAGTGAATACTTGATTTATCAATTTGAGATTGTGAAAACTATAATTTTTTTTTCATTTTTTTTAGATCTCACATGTTCTTTGACTCATTAAAACCTCTCGCCAAATGTCTATACATACAAAAGTTAAGTCAAAATTAAATGAGATAATAATTAGTAAAGATGAGACAATGTAAATTTTCTTCTTGTGACAAGAAGTAGCCATGTCGTTCATTCAATTAAATATTTCATTTAGTAGAAAATTAGGATTACATAATAAAAAATAGTCTTTGAATTATGACTTAAAAATACAAAGATTAGAAAAAATAGATTTTGTTTCGAAAAAAAGTAACTCCCTAAATGATCAAAGAATCAACTGGAAATGAACTGTAACATATAATTATTGCCAAAAAACATAGGTTTTCCATACATTTTAAACATAATTTAAATGAAAGCGTTTCTTAAGGAGAGATTTCAGGTAATATATTAAATTTTTACCATGACGTTTCTTTATTTGTGAATTTTCGTTGATAGATACGTGTTTCTTATCATAAATCATTTAGACAAACATCATTAATTATAAAAATTTGGCATATATTAAATATATTTTATGACATTGATGAAGAGGCAATATATCACACTATTTCAGCTATTTAATAATCTGTGTATTACTTCGTTTCATTTTTTTTAATCTAATAAAATATTTCTTTGAAAAAATTTTGAATTATGTGTTTTATCCTTTTTGAACATTTTAAATATAATTAAATATAATTAAATATAAATAATAAAAGTAAGTGAGATAATATTACATTTATTTTCATGATAATAAATGACTTTATAATATATTTTTTTTTCTATTAATATAACTGAACTATTACTTTGAAGTATCCATTTTTATTAGAAATTTAAAATTTTTAGAGTGTCTATATATAATTTTTTCAAGGGGAAAAAACAAGAAGATATTTGAAACATTTAAAATCACCGAAATGACCTTTTTTTATACTTTTTTATACGGGAAATGGTCTTGAAAATAACATCATCAACAATTTAAAAAATTATAGATTATACACAAAAGAGAATCCCATTTCTTTAAAAACCAAAGTATTCTTGTTCCCAAACCTAGGATCAAAATATAAACAATAGTCTGAACGGTTTGCAAAATTTCTTTATGGTGATAGCATGTTAAACTTTTTTGTTTACGAATCTTTATTTTAAAAAACGATAAATTAAATCGAAATTGAATTTTGCATTTTACATTTTTTTGAAATTAAAACCAGTATAAAAAAAATATAACTATCTTTATTTAGATATATAATTTGAAAAGCTTGATTTTTTTTCTTTGAATATCCAAAAATAAATGTTTTTTATTTGAAAAGAGAAAAGGCTTAATTTATTAACATTCTTACCATTTTTAAATTCGGTCTTTTTACCTTTACCTTTATTCAAACAAATCATACCTTATTTAACAATATTTAGATTAAATTTTTAGGGTGATGTGGTAAGTATGATTAGAAATCAAACATATTTTTTTATTTTTTTTGTTTAAATAATAAAATATCTTTATACCTTAATTATATAATTATTAGAAAGTTAGGGTGCATTTATTTTCAATTATAAGTAATAGAATCTAAAAATTTCGCCTTCCTAACTGCAAATTAATTTAATTAAAAATGTTTTATATTTGGTAATTCAATTTTTGAAAACAATATGTTTATTACAAAATACAACTTTTATTACATATATGCAACACATAATTTGCCATTTAAGCCAATTAATATTACTTTAAATCAAATAAAAAACAGATTTTGTGTTTTTATTTTGTTAATACAACTGTTTAAAACACTGTTTTCTACTATAAAGTTGTTGATTAAATTCTTTATAGCTTTTTTACTAACTTTAACTTGTGTTTTTTAATGGTTTCAAAGAATTATTAGATTAAAAAAACATTATTATTTACAGTAAAATTTCATTCTTTAACTATTTTATTATTATTACATAATAAAGCAGCACTAAATAATTTTAAATTTAAGAAAATTTCTAATCTGTCTTTTTTATAACTAAATTTAAAAATTCAGTTTTGCATTAATTTTTTATTAATCAATAATAACATAACCAAAACAAGCAAAAAATCTATAAATTTAACTACAAATTTTACTAAACTAAACAAATTTTGAAGTTAATTTTCTAAAAAAACCAATTTAAAATTATTAAAAACATTAAAAACAGCAGAGCTATTTAATTTAAACAAGCTTTTATTTATAGTCAAAAAAAAACTTAATATTAATATAAGTGTTAAAAATATAATTTGTAATAAAACAAAAAAAAGAAAAAACAAGCTTTAAAATAATAAAAATGTTTTAAAAAACCAAAAAACTGAATTTTTCGACATTTTAAAAGAGTTTGCTTTAAATATTATAAAAAAAAGTGGTTTTCTGGTTGTTTTGGTTTTATTATTTAAATAATAATCAGAAAAGTTATCTTAAAAAACAGTTGCTTGGCTACTAATTTTTACAAAAGTTTTGGGTTTTAATAATAATAATAACAACATTAAAACTATTCTTAAATATAATAATTTTAGTTTTAATATTAAAACAATACAAAGTATTTACAAAAAAAACTAATTTAATTTGGTTATTTTAATGATAATATTAACAAAAATATTTTATTTTAAAACCAAACTGTTTATTTACTTAACTGTTATATTTATATCAAACTTAATATTAAAAACTTAAAACTTTTACAAAACCATTATTTTAACAAATATTTTTTTATTAACAGAAAAGTTTTTCTTATTAGTATTTATACAATTAAAAAATAAATTATTTAAATTATAATTTATCTTAAAATTAATCATTTTTTCACAACTTACCAAAAATACCATATTGTTTATTTATTTTTAAACATTATTTTACTAACGTTAACAAATAAAACATTCGTCAATATTATAACTAAAACAGCCAAAAAATTACTAAACTTAACAACAAATTATTTCAGCAAAGATAATTTTGCCAACTTAAATTCCAAAGAAGTTAACTTAAAATCAATTAAAAAATTAATAACAATAATAGATTAAAAAATAAAAAGCAGCAATTTTAAAAAATAATTTTAAACCAAAAAATTAATTTTTAAAAATCTTAAAATTTACTATAAATCTAAATATAAGTTTTAATAAGTAAAATAAAAACACTTTTTATTTAGAAACTTAATAATATATATTAATAACCAAAATTGTTTTATTAAATATAGCTTTTTTAAGATATTGGTTTTAATATTATTATCATTTAAATTTTTAAAAAATTTTTTAAATAAAATTAAAACTAAAAAATAAAACATAAATAACTATTTATATAAAAAAATAACTTATTGATTTTAAAAGCAGTATAACCAAAACAAATTAATTAACTTATTACTAAAAGTTTTATCAAAAAATATTTATAACATTAATATTATTTACAAAAATCTTTAAAAACATTTTATATAAAAGATACAATATTAATTTAAATAAAATAAAAAACTTTGTAATCTTAAAAGTAGTAAAAAAAAGTAATTTAACAAACTTTTAATACAATTTTATATTAAATTAATATAAATTTTAAAACAAATAAATTCATATTAACAATTATTTAAAAATAATTAATTACTAATATATTTTTATTAAAATTATGTGTAATTAATTTAATTGTGGTTTTATATTATATATATATATATTTTTTAAATAATAAAAACTTGATTATTATATAGTTTTTAATATTGTTATTTTAAATATATAATTATAATTTTAATAAACTTTTTTGTTAATTTTTTGCTATATAATACAATAAAACCAAAAAATAGATATTTTATTATTAATC
This sequence comes from Geosiphon pyriformis, assembly GCA_016748015.1. Lineage (NCBI taxonomy): Eukaryota > Fungi > Glomeromycota > Glomeromycetes > Archaeosporales > Geosiphonaceae > Geosiphon > Geosiphon pyriformis. Next base: position 228,809 of record JAAOMT010000525.1, read on the forward strand.
TAAATAAAAATTATATATATAATTTTATTTTTATTTAATAATATATTGTCTAAAATAATTCTATCAAATATTTTGCTAAAAAGCTTTTTAGTATTGAAAAATAAAGAATAATAACTAAAAAAATACAAAAAATTGCTATAAAAAACTCTCAAGTAATAAAGCTAATAAGATAAAAGATGTATTTAAAATTAATGCTAATAGAAAAAATTAAAAGCTTAATATAATATTGTCTTTAACTTTTTTCAACAAAGCATCAAAAATATAAAAAAGAATATAAAAATATTAAAAGCAACTAAAAAAAAATATAATTCTAAAAAGAATTGTTAATGTAAAAACAAAAAAATTTTCATGTTAAAATATCAATTATTTAGTTATTAATACAACAGTTTTAAAAATAACAGAAATAAAGAAATTATTTAATAAAATAAATAGATTTGGAAAAACAACTACTTAATAAAAGTTAGAAATGTTATTAATTATTTGTTTAATAATACAATACTACATAATTTGCAAAATTTGTATAATTTGTAAAAATATAATTACATATATTAAAGATTAATATACACTTATTATTTTTAAGCATAAAAAAACTCGGAAAAACTATGGTTAAAAAAATTGGGGTTTTTCGTTTTTTACTTTTATAAACCAAATTACTTAATAGTTTAAAAATAAATGATGCTTTTTTTAGCAATACTATAAAAAAAAATTGTTATTTGAAAGTTAATAAAAAACCCAAAATATTCAAAAGTGAAAAAATAAATTCAATTTTACAAAGCTTTATGTCACAAAAGAGCTATTTATTATAAATCTGTATTATTTACTAAAAAAAACTTGAGTACAAATTGTTAAAGATAAAATGACCAAATTTAACATTAATAATAATAATAATAATACAGCAACTTAATAATTGCTGTTACAAAGTGTAGCCCAATCGTTAACTTAAATTAGCCACAACTCACGCGTTTTTTATATGTGACTAGTCACAAAATTAATAAAGATAATTAATAACATAAAAGTAAGTAAAGCAAAGTATTGTTAAAATAACAACTCAAGTAAAAAATTAATAAATAAAATAAAAATTTTATACAATAAAAAATTGAAAAACACACATAACACATTAATTTAAAAAAAAATTATTTTAATTAAAGCTATGATACTAATGTATTATTGTTTAATAAGTTTACTAACAGTAAAAATAAGGAAAAGATAAATAACTAGATACAAGAAATTTAAAAAATTTAAAAAATTTAACAGCTTTAATAACTTGGATTAAAACCAAATTGAATATTAAAAAAAGCAGTTTATTAATAAAAGTTAAATTATAATTAATCAAATATAAAAATAGCTACTTATAACATAAAAAAAATAAATAAGTCAACAAAACAAACAAATTTAATAAAATAATACAGAAAAAAATATAGTTAGAATAATTATAAAAAAAATATAAGACTATAAATAATAATAAAATTTTTGGATGTAAAAATTTTTATATTAGGATTAAATAAAAGTTTTACAAAAGTGAAAAAAACAATAATACTTATTATTGGTTTGATTAAACATATATGTTAAGTAAAATAAATATCTAATAAACTTTTGAGTATTTAATTTTTGTTTAAAAACAAAATAAGTGTATTAATTATAAATTTGTACAAAAAGCATTAATAAAAACCAAATAAAATTAAATATTACTTATTAAATTTATTTTAAAGCTATTAATAAATATTTCAATAAAAAATACAAATAAAAAATAAGTAAGTATTAATTACATTAAAAATATAAACATATTTAATTGCTTATAAAACAAAAATTAAGCACAAGATTAAACTTAAAAATTTTAATAAGATTATAAATTATTTTATTTAGTATTATATACATGTATTATTAATATATTAAAGTTATGTAAAAACTAGAATGTATAATTTTGTAAATTATAAATTACTAATAGAACATAATTATGCAAATAAAAATTTAATCGTAGAAAAGCTAATTAATTCTTGTAGAATAGTTTAAAAAAAAATAAAGCACAAATTAAATTATGCAAATTAATATTTAATTAAACTAAAAACTCAATGTTTTGAATGATATATAAATAATACTGAGTATTATTAACCAAAAAAAAACATCAAAAAAATATGGGTTTAGAAATTAAATGTTAAATTATACAAAAAATCTTTCAAATTATATAAATATATTAAATTTCTTAAAAAATTTAAAAGCTAATAAAAATAGATATCTAAATATTTTAAGAAAATAGAAAAAATTAGATTTGAAAACCATAAAAAATTGATTACATATAAAAACTACATAATAAAGACCATTTTAGAAAATTATTTACGAAAGTTATACTAAATTATTTGATTTACAATAGAAAATTAATAGTTAAATCTAAAAAAGTTATAATAAAATTATAGTATATTGAATTAAACAAAAAAAAAATTTGGAATTATTTTTTTAAAATAAACTCAACAATACCAACTATTCAAATATATATATAAATTCTGCGGATGACACAATGTTCATTGATTTTGGCGGCCTGTCGTTTCGTGGCTCTGATGAGGACATTCGCAAGCTGGGCTTTAATCGCTGTATTTCAATCAATTTTGGCGTCGATGTTCCTTTATCTTTAGTGTCCTTTGAATTTTGCGATGGCGCCTGTGCCTCCCGCATTACTAGTGTGTAGTGTCGCCTTGATCGGCTCGAGTGGCTGCTCACGTGTGGAAAATGCATGAGCCACGCTTATTTTAGAATCTTATATGATTGTATTGTAATAGGTAGTGGTTGGGCTGCACTCGTTAAATAAATAAAAATATATATATATAAATATATATTTAGCAATTAAAAAATTAAATTAAATTAAACAAATTGCTAAAGATAATCAAAAATTTATTAAATAATAAAACTATAAAACTTTAAATAAGATATAAGATAACAGCATTCAGATTATATGCTTTGTTAAATACATGTTTGTTTTTGAATAACATGCTATTGACTTAAAAAAAACATAGGTGTTGATAATTTTAAAGTTATATAAATTAACACAAAATTAATAACTTTAATTAAAACAGCCATAAAACATTTATTTAAAATCTTGTTAAATTACATATTAATTGTTTGTAACAAAAAAAGAGTACTTAAAAGAAATAACTTTTTGTGCTGAAAGATACATTAATAAAAACACCAATTTACATAATATGTTTATTAATAAAAAATATTTTAAAAAAACAAAAGTTGTAATTAATTTTTTAGAATATACAAAAAGCATTTAACTTTATAAAATAAACATATTTAATTTTTTTTTACTATATACAATAATAAAATAATAATTTTTTTTGATTTGATTAATAAATACAAAGTATTTAATAATCTGAATTATAGTAGTATTTTTATTTTTATTATATTATATATCTTTTTTTATGTAAAATTAAGCATAAGTTAAAATTTTTTAAATACACATAAAACATAAATAAAAGTATTAATCTTATATAATAATAAGTATATATTTATAATATTTATAATATAATCAAATATTTGCAATAAAAAATATATTAAGCAAAAAGTAAATTAAACATAATTAAAACAAAAAAAATTAATTAAAATAGTATAATTAAAGTATAATACCAAAACTTTCATATAAAATTTAAAAAAATAATAAAAAAACAGTTAAATTTTATATATATGTTTATAAAAAAATTTTAATTATAAAATATAAAAAATTTATATAATATTTATTATTTAAATACTAAATTTTTAAAGTATAAGAAAATTAAAAACTCTGATTATATAAAATTGTTAAAAGTTATAAGTCTTATTATTTATTAAATATTAATTAAATACTAATATTTATTATAATTTATATTTCTTAATAAATTCTATTTTAATAAAAAAATATAAAAAATTCTTGAATATTTAATTAATTTTAACTAAAAACTTTATTTTTAAAAGTTATTAAATAAAATTATTAACAACCAAAAATCGATTAAATCTGAAATAGCAAAATTAAACTATTTTAATATTTTTTATTTATATTTTGAATGTTAAACTTATTTATTATTGTTAATTATTATATTAATTAATTTATTGTAAATAAATTAATCAAAAATTTGAAATTTAGATTTTTAATTTTTATTAATAATTTAAATTTGGCAAATAATTAGTAAAAAATTTAGTATTTGTTTTGTTTTGTTGTTGTTTAAAAATAATATATATTATTTTGAAGCATATTAATAAAAATTTTATTTTAATTATTCTATTTATTTAAAACAAAAATCAATACAATAATATTAACTATATATTTTTTTTCTATTTTTTCTTGATTGTATAATTGTTAGTTTTTGTAAAGTATATTAAATAAATATTTAATATTAAATTTTAAGAGTATTAACATAAGACATAGAATTATACTAGTATGTTATTTTTTGTTATTAGTACAAACTATTTATTTATCTTCAAATTTTTTTGTTACTTTTTAAAAAAAATAACAACTAAGATATTTATGAAACTGATTTTACAAATTAAATTCTTACTTATTCAATTTACTTATTAAAGTTAAATTACTCTTTAATTATTTTTGTTATTTATTAAAATATTATATTTGATTATTAATATTGCAAAAATATTTTAAAAAAGCTTTTTTAATTTTTGCAAATGTGTTTAATTTGAAATCTAAATTTAGTTATTATATTATAGAAATATTATTAATTTTTGATTGTATAATTAAAAAATGTAATTTAAAGTTTTTATCATAGTAAAAATACATAAAATCTTTGTTATCATCTTTTAATTATGTATTTTTTACTATTCAAAATATTTTAAAAAATGGGTTTAAATAAACTTATTGACTTACTATTAAAAATGAATATTCAATTTCACCAATTATTTATTAAATAGGAATAAAAATAATGATTTAAAAATATTCGTATGTTAAAATTATATTAATTTTAATTGATGCTTTAACAATATTTTTAATATAAATAACTTATTAATTTTTTTTAAAAAAATAAATTGTTATTTATATATTTTTAAATATTTTTAATAATAAATTTAATAAAATTAAGTATTTATAACTTATTAATGTTAAAATAAGAAAAATAGATTGTTAATAAAACTATGCGCAATTTCAAGATAAAAAGATATCTATATCTTCTAAATATGAAACTTTTTATTTTTACATTATTTTATGTTTCAAAGCAAAATTTAATTATAATTTATTTATAAAAATACTATTAATTCTTTAAATGGTTGATATTTACAGCTTATTTCTCCAGACTTTTTTATTATTTGAGATTCATTTTTTTTGCCTTATCTTTTGTAATTACCCAATACATGTTTGTAGCTAATTATTTAGACTTGTAACCATATATTAAATATTACTCATTCACATTTTTAGTTTGAACTTGTAAAATTTCTTATTTAGCAAGCATTAATTGGTTTTGGGTTTATTTTGCCAAGTTTCTTGTTTAAGATTGAATTCATGTTATTTAATTTTTTAAGAAAATTAGTTTTGAACAAGTTTTGTTATTTGTAACTCTTGAGTAAATTTTAACCTTTTTATATTTGAATAATAATAAGTAATATTTTTCAAATTTTAATAAGTTTAGCTAAACGAAAGTTTCTCGGTAAATTTAGTAAAATTGCTACAATTTTACTGAAAATATCAAAACTTTTTACAGTCTATCATATTTAAATGCAATGAATGTGCAAAACCAAATAAATATCTATGATTTTGTCAAATATACATAAAAGTAACATGCATTTAATAAAGTTTTTAAAGTTTTTTTTATATAAATGCTTTAACTAAGTGTAATCAAGCTGCTATCTACGCACATACAACAAGGAATATTATATAGTACAAGTTCACGCGGTTACAACGTGTGACCAGTCATAATTTCTTAAATAAAATTAATAATATTTACAGTCCAATGTATTAGTTAAGAAAGAAGTAATATTTTATTCCGAATTAAATTGAGAAATATCAATAGAAATAAAAGATTGAAAAACTAATTTAACCTATGCATTTAAATTCTATTTAAATAAAAGCTTTTTAAATTCAAAATTCATTAATTTAGTTCCAAATTAATTTATGTCGAATAAAAAATATTTTTTTTCCAATTTTATTAATTTCGTTGAACAAATTAGAACATTTATTTGCTATTTAAACTTCTTGAATTTTTGTTGTTTAAAAGTTAACTTTTGAAAATTTTATATATAACGTGAAATTCAATACCTAATTTATTAACAATAGATGACTAAGTTAACCATTTTTTGATTAGTGTTTGTTCAATAAAATTAACTTTAACAATTATATATAAATATTGAACAAAGAACAAAATGTGTACCATTATAATCCTTAAAATTCTGGCCAAACGAAAAATGACAAAATTTACCAAAAAAGATAAGGTCTTAAGTACGATAACCCAAAAACAATGTTTAATTTTAACTTATTGATTTATTTGCTATTTGTTTATTTTATCTTTGTTTTTTTTTAAGAATTGTATTAAACGTAATAACTTATTTTAATTAAAAAATCTTTAAGTTTATTTACCTAAATTAAAATTTATATTGGTTTTAAGTTAGAATCATTTGAATAATAAAAGCCTAAAGCAGATTATCTGAATTACAATTAAAATTTTGTGATCAATCAAATCTATTCTCATTCAAAATCTTTATTTACAAATGTAACTAGTTTCTATTTTCTATAGCTGTTATAAACAAAGCCATTAATTTTGGTTAAAACAGATAATATAACAATTATTGCAGCATTTATGTAACATCTTTTTCTGTTTTGCGATTCTTGTTTCTCATTTTACAATGACAATCACTGATGACATATAACATAGGGAGTCTAGACTGGTGATACACAATTTTTGTTATCGCTAGGAAAGGGTTATTTCCGCAAGTTCGTAACACACATATATATTTTTGAATCTTTGTTTCCAAATAAAAATGTGCCCTTCATTATCGTGGATCTAAAAGTCAAGGATAAATCAATTTAAGGATAGCCGAAAAAAAAAATGGTAACTTTTTGGAAACTTCTTTAGATATTATTCTGAGTGGCACCGACTTCGATTTGAAAACTAAAATCTTGTACTCAGATGGTTGCCAATTCAATATATAAGGGCGGTGCGTCTTTAACAGGCAAAAACGCCTTACTCAATATAATAAAAATTGTGTATAGTAATACATTTATTCCAATCGTGAAGTGAAATAAAAATGACCATAAAGGGTTTTATAGCTATTACAGCGTCTCTAATTCCTTTAATTATCTTAATTTTAATCTTTCCCAAACCCAAGAATGATTCTTTTCCGGAACCAGACCCTTCGACAAGCACTGGATTTCCAACCTGGCATTCGAAAGTGAAAGGTACGCTCGCATATAATGGAAATTTAGATATTTTATTTGAAATAATCATGGAAAATTTTTTTAAAGAAATTTACCTAATATTCATTCAAAATCTCAGATTACGACCCTGAAAGGAAATATGCCAGCTATGCATTCGCAATAATAATTGAATTATTTGGTGGTATCCTGGCTTTTAAATGGGCATTTAACAAGAACCAATCTCGACGAGTGAATTCCTACTTTTACAACGGCGTCACAGGGACGACAACAACTTCACTCTTCAATCAAGTTCTCGCTATCTACATATTGTTCACCGGATTGACCGCAATTTTTGCTTTGTTATTCGATATCGGGAAATTGTGGGAGAGTTCGGGCGTCTGGCATAACCTTTGGGAAGCGGCAATCTTGCTACTGCTTAAGGAAGGAGGCCGAATCAACAGGATTACAAAATATATTCTCACTCTTGGAATCTATCTATTTACCGTGCACAACATAACTCTTTTTATAGATTGGCCTCTAGATGCAGTCTTCTTCAAATTTCAAGGTAAGAACACTAATAACTTTTTGAATTAAATCACTAAAAGAATCTCTCATTCACCTATTACGTCATCATATACAGGTCTCATATTCGATTTTGGCCAAGCGATTGTCTACCCCATTATTTACTTTAACACAAGGAAACATGTGAGAGAAGAAGCAGAGACTCAACTTCCCTTCGAAAACGATGATGGTTTGCAAGAAGACCAGGAATACGAACCAAAGCTCTATTCAGTTGATCATCCTAAACAACTTCTTTTATTAGTGGCTGCTTCATGGATTCATGTGCTTGGTAATTTAAGCGGTGCTGTTCTTGCTAATAATGGGACTGCGTAAGTGAAAAGAATTTTCTTTTGAATTTTATTTTCATTATGATATCTCATAGCTCAAAATATAACATTTTCCAATAGTGATCTCTTATTCCACGGGAGCTATGCCGTTACTTTTGCAATATATCCATTATATATTTTCTTGGATACGCATGGTGTTAGTGTTCTTCCGCAAAAAAGAATTTATCTTTCAGAACCTGCAGCCTGGAAAACTGCCGTCATAATTATTTGGTCCACTTTCCTATCACTATTAACTATTAGATCTTTGGTCGTTGCTCCGGAACAAGGGGCCTAATAAAGAGGATTTCAATATTAGGCTTATAACCCAATAGTGAATTCCATTAAGTCTTGTCGTTCATTTTTGTATAAATATCCTTTTCAGTTAAAATACAGACGGATGAATATGTTTGTTTTTACAAATTTATTTATTTTGTATTATCTAATAATTTAATACGCTTGTACAAAAAAAAACTTTTATTAAAAAATGGGACATATAAATAGTAAAAATATTCATACATAATGTGGTGCACAAAATTTGTATTTCTTTATTTTGACTATTTGTTATTTTTATTCATTAAATAATTATTCAAATAAAGTGAGAATTTAAATATATAGTCTTTAATAGTGAGTAAATAAGTTTACTTAAGAGCATTTTAAAAGAAACTTGATATTTTTTCTTAGAATCTTACATTAAAAGTTTAAAAAAGTATGAAAAAAAAGCTATAAATAAATTTTATTAAGTTGATTTATAAAATAGGTTTAAGTAAAGCTTAATTATTATAAAAAATGTACCATTAAATTTTTATTAAATTTCAATAATTTTAATTGAATATTAAGAAAATCTAATTTAAGAATTTCAAATTGTGACTTAGTTTTAAAAATATTTATAGTATAAGAAAAGAATTTTAATTTTTAAAAAATTGCTTTTTAAGTAAATTTATTTATTGTTTGAATTTAATGATTACAAATTATTTTAGAATTTACCGTTTTTTTACATTCAAGATTGAAATTACTTTTTTTTAAATAAATAACTTGTGATATTCAATTAGTTTTTTATTTTTATTTTTTTTATTTTAATTCCTAATAATAATAATAATAATAAAATCTATTGAATAAAATTACAAGAAATATGTCTTAAAATTTAATTTTAATATTGGTTCAAAAAATTATTATTATTATTAAAAAGAAATATTCTTTTATGCAACCATTTTTTGATAAAATACTTTTGTGTACTTATAATAGTATGTAAAAATTCATGCAAGACTTTAAAGTAAATAAGTTTTTTAACTCATTTTACAAAAAAATATTCTGCTGGAATGGTAATTATTATAAACCGAGACCTTTCATTATAACGGGGAATGAAATTTCAAATATTCATCTTTACTTGTGAAATAAAATATTGATACGAAAAAATAAAAAATAAACAGTTGGTTACTTTTTTTTCTCTGATTTGTATATTTTTTGAATAAGAAGCAATCAGAAACATATTTTAAATAATATTTTAGTAGCCTACCACAATTAATAACCAAAGAATTAAATATTAGGGCATTTGAACAAAATATTTTGTTGTTTAAAATTAATGACAATTGCTTAAAATTTCACTAACCGTTACTTCTATAATTTAAAAAAAAATTGGTAAAGAAAATTTTAACAATCAAAAGTTTTTTTAAAAAATAAAATTTTCTGAAATATACATCTACTCAATGCAATGCAATGCAATGTTATTTTTTTTTTTAAATTTTCAAGTATCTTGTCACATTTATTATTTCACAATCCCAAATAGTAAAATTGATTTTAAAAATGACAACTCTTTATATTTTAATCAATTGCAAATTGAAGAACATGAGAATAAAGAAAATTTTCCAACTTTTTCGAATAATCATAATTTTATTTTACTGAATAAATTTTAAGAATAAAATATTAGAGTTAATACTTTAATTGCAACAAAATATTTTGAAACTAAGTTGAATTCTTGTGAAATACATTTAAATTTTTAAGCAAAAATTTTTAAGGAAAATTTTTTTTGATTGTAAAAAATTCCAAAAATTTTATGTTAAAAAGATTTTAGTTTATTTGAATTAAAAGAGTCACACAAGCCATATTATGTAAAAAAAAAAAATTTTTTTTCTTAAGAAACCCGAGTCTTGCATTTTAATTCTAAATGTCAATTTATCGAAAAATCCTGTTTATTTAAAAATAAGTATCAGAATTTTAATGATAAAAAATTTTTAATCATATAAATCGCCTTTCATTCCGTTCTATTTCTTTTAGCTTTTATTAAAGTCTCAACATTTATTAGAGAAAGAAATTTTTTTTTCCCCAAATTGAAATATAGAAATCACAAATACAAACCAATCATATTTATTTTACAATAATAAGATTGAAATCTATTAATCTGCTTTTTCCTAGAAGTTGATTGTTATCTGATTTCAAATACTACTTAAAAAATTGATGAATTAAATAATCCTATAGATACAGTTATTGCTTACAATTTATATTTATATAAATAAAATAGATAAAGTAATAAATAAAAATTTTAGGCCAGGCTATACTACTGAAATTTTTGAGATAACAGGGAATTTTAGTGGACATATTTCTTTCCACTTTTCTTTCCACTTTTCTTTCCTTTATTACTGCCGTGATTAAAGTTTCCATTATTGTTACCATTATAGTATCCAACATTTTTGTTCCCGTTATTACTTCCATTATCATTCCCGACGTTAAAAAGTCCGTTGTTATTACCATTATACGATCCTGTATTTTTGTTTCCATTGTAATTACCATTACTACTACCCTTATTTAAATCACCATTATTATTGCCGTTGAATGAACCTGCATTCTCATTTCCATTATAATTGCCATTGTTATTACCATAATTTAAATCACCATTGTTATTTCCGTTATAATCTCCCTCATTACTATTCCCATTTTGATTTCCATTATTACTGCCAACATTTCCATCACCATTGTTATTTCCATTATAGTTGCCAGAATTGTTATTCCCATTTCCATTTCCATTGTTGTTGCCAACATTTCCATTACCGTTACCGTTACCATTACCGCTGCTTCCGTCACGTTTTTCGATGAATACGATCGGCTGAGCCAGAACTAATGAGGAAGTGAGGAGTAAAAAGATGAGGCAGATAATTTTTTCCATTCTGATAATTTTAATTTTGAAATTGATAAAGTTTGTTACTTGTATTTAATAAATATTTTTTTTATTTATGGATGAAAAAGTATTTGCAACTTTGACTTCTTTTATACTTGAACATGTCTTAAATCGCAATTAAGCTCTTTTAGACTAATTAATCATCTGATGTAAAATTTTTAACAATATCTTTGTTCTTCTCATGCTAATTTTTTTTTTCTTCTTATAGAAATAGAATTAATATTCCTTGAATGCTTTAGGAAAAAGGGATAGAAATATTAATTTAACGGTATTGATAAAGCTTTAAATAAACTAGATTTGAAAACAAGATGAACAAGTTCACCCAATACGATTCACAAAATTGTTTGATGAGAATGTTTTTCATCCAATTAAAAGGTCAAAAATAGATCCGAAATGAACGAACGAATGAATGAATGAATCAATCAATAATTCAATCAATCAATAAATAAATAAATATTTGGTTCTTTTAGTTTTCAATTTAGGGAACTTTTCAAGAAAATCATCATGTCATAAATTATCCAAATCTTACCTAAATAATATAAAAACAATGATGTTGAATGAAATTTCTTATTTATTATTAATGAATTTTATTAAAATCATCATTTTACCTCAAAATAGCCCAAAAACTTGGTTAAAGACAAGTTTATAAAAATCTTTTACCACACTCTGAAGCATCAAAAAAGTTTTTTGGGATAAACTCTTTGAAAAAGCGTTTTTTTCATCTAATCTATTAATTATTTAAAAATCCAGTTTTTTGACAAATCGAATATAGTATAATTTTAAAATTTTCCTATTTAAGAAACATTAAAGAAAAATTTTAATTAATTTTAACTAAATTTGAATAATATTACCAAATATTATAATTCTTTTTAAAATAAGATTTCTGGGAAATTTTTTTTTTGGAGTTTCTCAATATGGTAAAGAATTTTTTTAAAAAATGTTAAGAGAGTCAATAATCAAATAAACATTTACAACAGATAATTGAATAATTAATTATGATATATATAACTAAATAAAAACTTTTTCATTAAAATACTTCTTTTTCTTTACTCTTTCTTTTTAAATCATTATGAAAATTTTTTTTAAAGATTACAAATCTTTTTAAACAATTACCTCGATATGGATCCTTAAAACTCTATATTCATCATCAGATCAGCATTTTAATTGAATTACGTGTATACATCATTCGTACTACTTGGGTCGATCAAAAAAAAATTCCTGAGGAAAATGGTTTGGAAATAGAATTTTGTGTGTGTGTGTGTGTGTGTGTATATATTGAGTAGCTTCTTTTTATCAAGATTATTTGTTCATTTTTAAACAAAGAAATTGGAAATATTTTCTTTAACAGATTACATATTTATTTATTATTATCTGTTCCCAATAATATGTGAAAGAAGAAAAGAAGAGAAGTAACATAAATTGAGAATTTGATAGATTCTATTAGAAAAAAAGAGCAAACTATCTCTATACTTTTCATTCTCAAATATAAATCTTCTATAGTATAATAATAATCATCTATTAATACCTTTTAAAATATTTAAATGTCATGAAAAATTAAAAATCATGAGTGAGAAACGTTTTGCTTGTAAAAATGATTTAAAAAAAAAGGGCTTTCATTAGAGTTGTGAAAAATTTAAAAGATATTCATGATAAAAGTACACAGATCAAATGTTAAGTGGGTGGGTGAGTGGGTGAGTGAGTGAGTGAGTGGGTGAAGATGTATACTAATCTCTGAGGAAAAAATTTACATCGTCTATTCTACTACTATTATAATTACCCATTCTTTATAATCAATAATTACCATTACCATTACCACTACCATTATTATCTCCTTTATTAGCATTTCCATTATAGCCTCCATTGTCACTACCTACGTTCTTGATTCCATTAGTATTACCATTATAACTTCCCTTATTACCGTTTCCATTTACAATTCCATTACGATCTCCGACATTATATATACCATTGATGTTGCCGTTATAACTTCCTTGATTGTAGTTTCCATTTAGAACTCCATTATAATTTCCCTTATTATATATGCCATTGTCGTTGCCGTTATAACTTCCGACATTGTAGTTTCCATTTAGAATTCCATTATAATTTCCCTTATTATATATGCCATTGTTGTTGCCGTTAAAATCTCCCTTATTGACGTTTCCGTTTCCAACTCCATTATAATTTCCCCAATTAGCAATGCCATTGTTGTTGCCGTTATAATCTCCCTTATTGGCGTTTCCATTAACGTTACCATTACCATTGCCATAATTTTCCACGCCATTACTGTTGCCATTGTGACTTCCTGTGTTTTCGTTTCCGTTTACGTTTCCATTACCACTGCCAACATTGCCATTGCCATTGCCATTTCCGTTATCATTGCTTCCTGAGGTGCTTCCTGAGGTTGGGTATCCGAAAACGAAGGAGGAACTGAGAAACAAGGTGATGAGAGTGATAAATTTCAACATTTTGATTAATTTTTTGATGAGGTTTTTTCGAATTTTTTTAAATGGGATAGATAGATTTTTTGGTGCTTTGATTGATTGATTGATTGATTGATTGGATTAAAAACCTCGTTTAGTTGATTGATGAAAGAAAATTTCAAGGGTGAAAGGGTGAGCCTTTTATAGTGAAACGTATCTCAAATTTTTCAAATTTAAACTTTAGTTTTTTATTTCAAAAACTAATATTATTTGTTGATTTCTCCCTCGTCAGTAAACATTTGATCAATATCTTTCTCTTCATTTGAGAAACAATTAATTTTTAAAATTCCATAAACCTCAATCCAAAGAATTTTCGACCTTTTTTTGAAAATCGCTGCCAAATTAAAAAGTAATTCAGGGTCGTATCGGTCACAATTTCTTTTCCAAGAATGCTTGTGAATAATCGAATTACCTTATCACCATCTAATAATAATGATGATGATATTAGAGTTTTTTGACTACATGAATATTCTATTAAATAGTGAGATCAGCTCTAAACAATTTAATAGAACGTGCTTCTTCTTTTTTTTTTTTTTTTTTTGGAGGGAAGAGCTTTGCCTAAAAAAGAGTAGATTTTTAATGATGACATGACTAAATATAAATATAATTTAAAAGATATTTTAGATTTCAAGGGATTAGATTAAAAAGCCAAACTATTCGATGGAATTCTATGATTAATTTCCTGATTTATGATTTAATTTTAGTGTAAGAAGATGACAATGATAATGATGATGATGATGATGATGATAATGATGATGATAATGATGATGATTATTATTATTATTATTAATTAGTGTAGAAATTTACAACTTCGTATATTTTTTCGGGAGATCATATTGAGGTTTTATTATATTTTTTGTCGGACACACACATTGAAGTTGATTTCCTTGTGGGGTTCTCAAAATTAACGTTTTAAATATATGCAGTTTCATTTTTAAAACGAAATTTCAAAAAAAAACAATTAACCGACTAAAGAGATTTCTCTTGCTGAACTTCTTTGGGTTCCAGGCTTTTTTTATTTTACAAAAAGCTTTGTAATCATGCCCCAAAATTCAGTTTATTGTCAACAAATCCACACATAGAATAGATGTCAATTTTGAAATGGCATCATATTTAATTCTTTGTTTAAGATTCATCATACCTTCTGAACAAGGTCATTTTTCATTAGAAAATACATTTTAAAAAATAAAAGACCTAATGCTACTGCAAACTATTGATGAAAAAGGATATCAAAAGTGAGATTACTGTTGTTGTTGTTGTTGTTGTTTTTGTTTACTTTGAAATTGATGTGGAATTCGGCGCTTGGCTCGCTTTGTTTTCAATCAATTTTCTAATTATTGAAGGCTTTCTAGAATATTCTTTAATATAAATCCAGTTAATTATTATAGAACATCAAATAGAAATAGATTGAGGTGGTCAAGTTTGCAAATATTTAAAAATCGATCAATGAGGTTGAGCTTGATAGAAAATAAGGCTTTAGATGCATGGTAAATAAAGAAGTGACTTTTGTCAATCTGTTCTGAGTTTCTTTGGATGGAAGCTCTATCAAAATTTTGATTAAGTTTTATAAATATATAACAAGATATTAATATTAACGAAGCTCTTTTACGGGTTCACTTTATTTATTCATGAATATATTATTTATTTATTTATTTATTTTTAAATATAACCTTGCGATTTGAAATATAAATTTGAAAAGAAAAAATATATTTTTACACATTGGTCAGAAATTGTATCATCATCATGTGTTACATTTTTAGAAATATTATGAATATAGCTAGACTTGAGGTACATCTTATGCAAAAGAATTAAAAGATACAAAAATGTCAAGAACTAACAAAGAGAATTAATTTTTCGAACAATAACAAATAATCAAAGGAAAATTCTTTTGTTTCCTTTTTTTATTTTTGTTTTTATTTTTTCTATTTTTCTATTTTCTATTTTCTATTTTCTATTTTCTATTTTCTATTTTCTATTTTCTATTTTAACTAATTTTCTGAATTTCTGAATTTCATCTAATAAACTTGGCGTTTGCAAGGTATGATGATTTGAACGTAAGAAAAAAATAATAATTTAATCAGGAATAAAACTTTTATATTTTTTTAAAAAAAAGAGGATTTTTTGCTCAATTTATCTAGATAACTTGAATAAAAAATTATCAAAAGTAAAAAGTTTATTCTATGTTATTTATTTAAAATATTTTTGAATCAAAGAGCTATTGAATGTTTGATTATTTGCGGTTCAAACATTTTTTTGGAATATCAAGTTTGGGAATGTTTCGATCAAACTATCTTTATTTTGGTAGGATACTTCATCAAAAGTGGGTTTTTTTTGTTTCTTTATTTGTTTATTTATTTATTTATTTATTTATTTATTTGTTTGTTTGCTTGTTTGTTTTAATAAACAAAGGTTTTTAACCAATTCAGAATTTCGCTAACCTTTTTAAGACATTTTCGATTTTTTTAATAGTTTCACAGGGGAAAGTTCTCTTTGATAGGATTGGACAATATTAAAAAAGGTGGTCAAATATTTTTAAAAAAACGAAATTTATTTTCGATTGATTTCCTACCAAAATTGGGTTCGTCATTTAGTTTTTTAATTAAAAAAAAAGAGTTTTTTATATTTTCTCATTTCTGTTCCATAATTATGTTTTTATTATATCCCTGATTTAGTTAGGGTATCAGTAATATTCTAAATTGTCTTTCCTGGTTTTTATTTAAATTTTCCAAAAAATGAAAATTTTTATGGTCCCCTCCCGCCAAACCAATCACTGGATTTAATTTAATTTAATTTATTAAAACAATCAAAAAAGTAAAAAGAGAAACAATTTGTGATATAGTTTTGAAATTTTAAATAAATAATAATAATAATAATAATAATAATAATAAAGACTTTCCTTAAAAGATTGGAAACGTACAAGAGGAAGTTCTAAAAACGCTTGTTAATCTATTTAAGATATTTCAAAAACGCGGTTAAAGAATAATCTTTTTTTCTTGAATCATTGTCAAAAAATTAAAGAGAAAAAAAAATCGTAAATAACTCTCTCTCTCTCTCTCTCTCTCTCTCTATTATTTATTATTTTCTATAAGGAATTTCCTTTTGAAACGAAAAACTTGAAAAAAATCTTTATTGTTGTTTTTATTAATTGAATACAAACTTTTAATCTCTTTTGATGACGAATATTCTTTCTTCAAGTTTTCATATCTTTTAATATTTTTACCAAATTAAACTTTTTCGTCTAGCACAACATTTAAACTTTTACGTTAGATTCTAAATTTCAATTGTACATATGTATTTTATAGTTTTTATCTCGAGAACTTTCATAGAATTCTTAGAAACCTTGTATGGCTTATCATTTAAAGATCGTTTGTCTTTAATGTTTCATTTCATATCGCTCGTCTTTTGTAATCATTCACCTTTACTAGTCGTCAATGATTTCTTTATAAATTCTTTAGAATATTCCATGTAAAACCAACTTAAGAAGATAAGATAATTAGTTGTCACGTAATTATTTTTCTTACTTTCCTTTCCAATTTAAAAATCAAGACTTTCTGGGACTTTTTCAGCTTTTAAAGCGTGAAAAAATAAATAAAGAGAGTGATATTTTTGCTAAAATTTGGCTCTAGTTTAAAACCGCACAAATCTCTTGTCAAGTTTAAACGATCAAAATTTTTGTTTTGTCTCTCAAATTTATAAATTCTTTACTCATTTCGTTTCATTTCGTTTCATTTCATTTCGTTTCGTTTCATTTCATTTCGTTCAAACAAAAGGTCGTATTGAAAAATATTACCGATCTGATCAAAGCTTTATTTATGATTAATATTTCAAAAATTCATAAAGTTGAAAAGGAATTTTGACAATCCTAAAGTATTTGATTTTTTCAAGTTTTAGTTGTCTCAAACGACGTATCAAAATATCTTTTCTTTGAATTTATCCTTCTAGGAATGGAGTAAGCAGATATTGAAAATGTTTTTAGAAAATTTCTTTCTTTGACAAAAACCAAAAAGAGGTGAACGGCTTCTCTTGTGAATATGGATAAATTATAACAGTGATCGTATAATAAGAAAATTGCTACATAGCGCATATTCCAATTCTGTCCTACTTACAAGTATCTTTGAAAAATTAGTAACAAAATTTAAATCCTAATTCTAATCAACACTCTTATAGAACAGTGATCAAAAGGGAAAGTGAAAGTAATATTTTTTAAAATGAACAAACACAACTTGAGGGTATTTTATCAATAGAAAACAATTCATAAACTTAAAAAACCCATTTTTAATTATAACGCGATCAACTTTTGATTGATGAATTCGGTGACTTTCAAAGTTTGTCCCTTCTGATTATAAAATTTCAAGTTGGTCATAATCTTTACAAACTAATTTGTATTTTCATAATATATTTTCCAGATTTATGATTGATTTATGTATTTATAATAATTTAAATATTCTCACTTAAAGATTTTATACATCTTTAATATTTTTTTTTAGTGGAATCTCAATTACTGAATTGATTATAATAATTGGTCAAGTTAAATAATCTTTAGATTGTTTATATATAGTGAGTGGATGCAAAATTACATAAAATCAATCATAAACAATTTTTTAATTGATTTATTGATTATTATTATTATTATTATTTATAATTGAAATCTTTAACAAAACTGAAAATTTTCTAATTTTAATCATTAATGAATTAGTTTAAAGAAAAATTTATATATACTTTCAACAAATATAATTTTAGTATTTTTAATAATAATATTTAAAAAATATGAAAATAATAATTGATTTTTTTCTTTTTAATAACATCAAATAAGCTATTAATATAAAGACATGAAAATTTTCAGAAATCAATATAAAAAACTTTTTTTTATTTGTTTAGATTTTCATGTGATCTAAAAGAAAAATTTTTAATAATCATAAATACAAGCTTAAATCATTTTTTTTTTATATTTTATTTAAAACCAAAAATACTATAAATATTTAATATTGAATATTCTAAAGATTTTCTTTGAAATTTTTTATGCATTAATTCTTTGTGTTACTTTAAATTTTGAACTAAAAAAAGTCGATATCCGTCCAAAAATCTATCGTTATTTGCTTTTCAAGTGATGGTTACTTTTTGAAAATAAACAGAGTTAATTTTTTGAGAAACTGATCAATTGCGTGAAACATTTGAAAAAAAAAAAAGAGAAAAGAAAAGAAAAGAAAAGCAAAGCACATGATGATTTTAATACTTTTGAGCCCTATCTGCAGGAGATTAAGCCCCGAATTTACTTTTGTCTCATTCATGCATGTAGATGATTGATATTAAAATTGATGGTTACAGAGTCTATAAGAATCGTTCTATTGATCTTGAATCAATGATTGTAAGGAGTTCTCTATTTTTGCTTTGGCGTTTTTACTCAAAACAAGTAAAATAATAACTTTTTAAACGGTTTAAGAAAATCTCATTAGTAGTCTTAAACTGTTAATTTTAATGGTTAATGTTAATGTTGATGTTGGTTTTTTTGTTTTTGTTATGTTGCTCTTGTTGTTGTTGATTGAAAAATTGATAAAATTTTCAAGTATAAAAATCTTTTAAAAGGCTTACTATTAAATTCAGATCCCCTTCACACATAAAACTCTATTTATCCCTTTTATAACGCGATATCTGAAAACCAGTTTTTTTTCAAAGGTTTTTTTATAGTGTCTTCAAATAAGTTGTTTTCATTCAATTTTATTTTTCGTAAAAAAAAAAACTCCCGTATTACGAAATCTTAAGAGTTTGAAATTTGATTGTTAAAATACTAATATTTTTTAAAATAAATTCATAGCTTCATAATGACACCAACCTTAGACATGAACGTAGTTCCTATAATAATGAAATACCTACGTCCAAAAGATCTTTACGCTTGTACTCTAGCCAGCAGACAACTTTGCAAAATAGCAATACCAGTACTTTGGGAGTCACCATTTGGGAAATCATTTTCCAGAAATATTGACGTATTTCTTTGCTATCTGGGTTTCTTAAAAGATCAAGAATTACAAGATATACTTCGAAAATTTAATATACCAGAATTAAAAGCCAAGCACATGTTTACCTCCAATCGACCATTATTCGATTACCCATCATTTATCAGGGAGCTTCATTTCAATGCATTTTTCTTGGTCGGAAGTTTTTTAGAGGATAGAGGGTACCGATGCGATTCTGATATTGACATTTATCCAAACGAGTTGATTCATTTGGTTCTAAAGATTTTTAAAAGACGACGTGTAAGGTTCAATTCTTTCTTAATTAGCGAGAACTCGCAAAAGTTTTATTCGGAGGATTTTCAAATTTTAGAGGATTATCGGTATGCGAAATTATTTGCTTCGGTTAAATCGGTTGTTATCGAACGAGTTTTTTATCCAAATCCTTTGATTGAGGTCAAGAGAGTATTCAGTAATTTGGTAAATAAAATGAAAAAAGAAAAATTTATTTTTTTCTTCAATTTTTGTTGATTGATTTTATGTTAATTTTATAAATTTTTTTTTCTAGGAACATATCGAAATCTGGTTTCGTCCATTATACACGATTGACCTTATCGATTCTGGGGTAGAACAAATTTGTAACTTTATTGAATCTCAAAAACAATTAATCAGTTTTCGAATTTTCGGTTTAGTGGATTGGACCTGGGAAATTTTCGAAGCGATCTCGAAACATTCGAATTCTTTGAGATATTTAGAGTTTGATTTAGTTAATTTTCGTGATTGTACACCCGAGGATTGGCGTGTTATTGTTAAATGTCAGAAATTACGTAAATTAGTGATTACAGATTATGAAAATATTGACGAGGATTGTGCGCGAGAATTACATTCGGGAGAATTTTTATCCTTGGAAAAGATTAATATTACCAATAAATTATTCAACCGATGTCGAACTTTGGAAGATTGGGTTGAATCGAGAAAGAGGTGAGTATGAAGATCCAAATATTGTTGGATGGGTTCTTTTTTGTTTTGTTGTTTTTTTTTTTGTATTTTTGTATTTTTTTTTTAAGAAAAAATTGTTTTTATCAAATCCATTATATCCAAAAGTAATATTAATAGATTTAAAATAATTCTAAATTAAATAATTAATTTAAAACAATAGGGTTTAAAGGTAAAAAGGCCGAATTTAAATATGGTAAGAAATTAAGCCTTTTCTCTTTTCAAATAAAACTATTTATTTTTGGATAACTCATATCTAAATAAATACCAAGTTTATTTTCAAAATATGTAAAATTCAATAATATTACCATAGAAATATTTCGTAAACCATTCAGACTATTGTTTATATTTTGATCCTAGGCTTGGGAATAAGAATATTTCCAAAAATATGTATATTTTATTTCTGACTAACTTAAAAAAAAATTCCCTCATCATTTGATATTTAGTTTTTAAAGAATGTGATTCTCTTTTTTGAGTAGTTGTGTATATTCTATAATTTTTTTAAATTGTTGTTAAAGTCATTTTTCAACACCTTTTCCCGTATAAAATAAAAGTAATTTCAGCGATTTTAAATGTTTTAAATATCTTATTGTTTTCCCCCCCCCCCCAAAAAAAATTACCTAATCCAATTCTAATAGTTTATATATAGACACTCTAAAAATTTTAAATTTCTAATAAAAAAATGGATTTTTTAAAGAAATATTTCAGTTATATTCATAGAAAAAATATATATATTATAAAGTCATTTATTATCATGAAAATAAATGTAATATTATCTCACTTACTTTTATTATTTATATTTAATTATATTTAAAATGTTCAAAAAGGATAAAACACATAATTCAAAATTTTTTAAAAGAAATATTTTATTAGATTAAAAAAAATGAAACGAACTAATACACAGATTATTAAATAGCTGAAATAGTGTGATATATTGCCTCTTCATCAATATCATAAAATATATTTAATATATGCCAAATTTTTATAATTAATGATGTTTGTCTAAATGATTTATGATAAGAAACACGTATCTATCAACGAAAATTCACAAATAAAGAAACGTCATGGTAAAAATTTAATATATTACCTGAAATCTCTCCTTAAGAAACGCTTTCATTTAAATTATGTTTAAAATGTATGGAAAACCTATGTTTTTTGGCAATAATTATATGTTACAGTTCATTTTCAGTTGATTCTTTGATCATTTAGGGAGTTACTTTTTTTCGAAACAAAATCTATTTTTTCTAATCTTTGTATTTTTAAGTCATAATTCAAAGACTAT
>JAAOMT010000525.1:252624-308670 GCA_016748015.1 Geosiphon pyriformis
TCTTATAAAAGTAAAGCTTTCCCGTTAAATTTTTACCCATCTCATCAAGAAGAAAAGCTTCTCTTTCTAAATCTTTTACACTCAAAGAATTAAAAAATGTCAAAAACTAGCATTTGCCTTAGCATTTTGTTTGCCAGCACCCTGGTGCTCGGAGAGCCATTTCCTTATTGGTATAAACGCGGAGGTAACGGAAACAATAACGGTAACGGAAACATTGGCAGCCAGAATGGAAACAATAACGGAAACAACAATTTAGGAGGAGGATTTAACGGCAATAGCAATGGTAACAACAATCTCGGCTCATATAATGGCAATAGCAATGGTAACAACAATAGACCATCTTACTGGTATAAACGTGATGAGGAGGAAAAACGTTGGGGTAAATATAAACGTGGTTTGTATAAACGTGATGAGGAGGAAAAACGTTGGGGCAAGTATAAACGTGATGAGTATAAACGTGGAGGTAACGGAAACAATAACGGTAACGGAAACATTGGCGGCAACAATGGAAACAATAACGGAAACAACAATCTAGGAGGAGGATTTAACGGCAATAACAATGGTAACAACAATCGCGGCTCATCTAATGGCAATAGCAATGGTAACAACAATAGACCATCTTACTGGTATAAACGTGATTTGTATAAACGTGATGGAAGTGGTAACGGCAATGGAAATGGAAATGTCGGTAGCAACAATGGCAATGCTAATGGTAACAACAATGTAGGCGCCAACAATGGCAATGGAAACGGCAACAACAATCTTGGATCCAATAATGGAAATAAAAATGGTAACAATAACCTTGGCGCCAATAATGGCAATGCTAATGGTAACAATAACCTTGGCTCCAATAATGGTAATCTCAATGGCAACAATAACCTTGGCGCCAATAATGGCAATGCTAATGGTAACAATAACCTTGGCTCCAATAATGGTAATCTCAATGGCAACAATAACCTTGGCGCCAATAATGGCAATGCTAATGGTAACAATAACCTTGGCTCCAATAATGGTAATCTCAATGGCAACAATAATCTTGGATCAAATAACGGAAATAAAAATGGTAACAATAACCTTGGCGCCAATAATGGTAATCTCAATGGCAACAATAACCTTGGAGCAAATAACGGAAATAAAAATGGTAACAACAACCTTGGCTCCAATAATGGTAATCTCAATGGCAACAATAACCTTGGCGCCAATAATGGCAATGCTAATGGTAACAACAATCTTGGATCCAATAATGGAAATAAAAATGGTAACAATAACCTTGGCGCCAATAATGGCAATGCTAATGGTAACAATAACCTTGGCTCCAATAATGGTAATCTCAATGGCAACAATAACCTTGGCGCCAATAATGGCAATGCTAATGGTAACAATAACCTTGGATCAAATAACGGAAATAAAAATGGTAACAATAACCTTGGCTCCAATAATGGTAACCTCAATGGCAACAATAATCTAGGTAACAATAATGGAGGTAACAACGGGAACAACAATGTAGGAAGCAATAACGGAGGTAACAATGGTAACAACAATGTGGGATCTAACAATGGTGGTGGCAATGGAAATAACAACCGTTAAAGAGTTATAAGCTCGAACAATTTTTCATATTAGCATTTCTTTTGTTCATAGCGTAGAATATTTAAAAAATATTTGATCCTTCTTTTTATCAATTTGCATTTGCATAAAAAATTCCATATCTGTATATACCAAAGATCGAATGATGTAGTTAGCCAAGTAAATTTCAATCTAAAAAACCGGCCCTCTACATTAATACCATTTTAAATTATTGAATCGATTAAATGTTGTTCCTGAATATTTTTTGAGGCTCATTATTCTTAAGAGGTCGATTCTTAAATTCTTCAAATTTTATTAGCATTTAGATCAATAAATTTTTGATACGATTTTTATTCTGATTTATAAACTTGGGAAGAAGGATGCATCTTATTTTATTGAAATGAAGGCAATTTTTTATTAATACTAAAAGTGATCTAATTTTTAAAAAATGCGAATGTTTTGCGGCAAAATTTTGTTCTTGTAATTAAGTACAAATTCATTACAACACGTCAATATTTCCTGAGGAGAAAATTAAGGGTCCATGAAGTAGTCTTAAAGATTTTTTAAGAAACTAATCTTTTTTTACCTGTAACAATATCCAAAAGCTCATTCATAGCTTCAAGGACTGCTTCTGAGGCAGTTGATTATTTATTAGATTATTGATATAAAACACGCTAAATAGTGCTTTTAGAGGTCATTAATGTTTGGAAATGTGAATTCAAAAAAATAAAGACAAAAAACTATTTCGGGCATTACCATTTTCTTGCTTTATTTTTTATTTTTTTTTTGATCGATCTATTTTGTTATCTATCAGTCAATAATAAAAATAGAAAGAAATTTTTTTGCTTCTTTTCTCTCTTTCATAAATATGCAATAATAATAAGATGATAGTAGTACTTCATAAATATTTCTATGAACCCCATCATCTTTAGCTTTTAACTTTTATAATCGCGAAAACCTTGATATGAAAAAAAAAGATTTCTGAACCCAAACTTCAAATTTCATTTTAGAACAAATTCTCTAAATAAAAATTAATTTTTATTATTTATTTTGAAGAGAAAAATACTTAAAATTTTATTCCCAAGTGTTCCATGATCTTTTAAATTAATTGACTTTAAAAAGATTTTTTCCAATTTCTTTAATTTCTTTTAGAGCGACTTAGGTACAAAGAAAATAATAATAATAATAATAATAAACCTGACATCCTTATTTTTATATTTAAGGCCTGAATTAGAAAACATAAAAACTCTGCAAAGTCATTAAAATGGAAAAGTATTCAGAGAAACACACTATCTAGCGTTAACATGGTAAATAAAAATTGCCTTTTAAAAAAATTCAATATCAACTTTATTCTATACAAGATCATCGACAAAAAATTATGGAGAATCCTTGTCACACAGCAAGAACGAAACTTGTTCCCACACACAAAATCATATAATGCAACAATGGCATTTGGCTGAGTTACATGCATGAAAAAATAATAAGGCTCATCATGTTTATTAATAAAAAAAGTTTATTTACATTCTTGATGATGATGAATCAAGATAATTCAGTACAAGAGATTTATAAGAGGGAGAGTTTTCACTAATTTAATAATATTAAGTCTAAGTGAAAAGTGAAAATTTAATTCCAGAAGGTGATGTTCGAGGAAGGTAATATATTAATAAAGGGGAAATTATACAAAATTATATATATCTTTGGTTTTACAACGATTTTTTGGCAAATGTACTGATACAATTGCAATTCAGAAAAATAAAATTAGACATTGGATTTCACAAAAATTAATTAAATTAAATTAAATTATATGGAATGGACCGCTGTAAAGAATAAGGAAAAAGTGAAATCTGCGTTAGACAATGAAAATAGTACCTTGTACATTTCGATTCATCAAATCAAATATGAATAAAATTCTCACCTAAAAGTAATACAGTTTGGACCTTCAGCACTACTTCCCCAACTTTTCAGTGTAAACTTAGTGGCAGTATCATCGTTGCCATAGGTGACCCAGTCGACAGTGTTCGGAATTGTAAGAGTGGTAACAAGAGATGCTTCACCATGCCCATCAAATGGTACTTTCTCTGAACCAACTCGGAGGTCAGCAACCCAACCATGTTCGTAGTACAACTCAACAGAATCAATAGCATTGATGAGAGAATCATTTTTCTCGTAGTAAACTTTGATGGGCTGGCCTCTTTGAAAGGTTTCCGATCCTTCTGGTGATACAATCTTGAAATCTGTCAAGCAACAGACAAAAAGGATGCGAAATTGGTCAGTAACAAGACTCGGCTTGTTTAAAGAAAAGTTATAGGAGGTTTTCTTTTTGACATTCAAACATACCTTGACAATTCATTACGATGGGACCATCTGTTGAGTAAAAACAAAAATGGTAAAAATTTTAAGAGAGATTTTTGAAAGAAATATTTTTTTGATTCTTGCAAAAATGAGTCAGTCAAATTATTCAATAGATTTTAATATTACCTCTTTGGCGTAAATTTAAGGGTATTGCGCTAGTTTGTAAAATGCATAGGAGCAATATACTTGAGATCAATAGTAGAACGGTTGAAAGGAACTTGGTATTTGAAATCATGATTTGGTTGAAATGAAAAAAATTTATGTTCAAAATTTCTTAGAATGATAAATAATCCTTTGGAAAAAAAAGAGATTTTTTTTTTTGGTAAAGAATATGAAAAATATTCGATTTTCTGTCACTGAAAGGCCAAAATGTATCTCTTTTTATAAATAATCGAGTATTAAATAAACAGAAGCTCATTTTAGACGTGTATGGACGAGAACGATGATGATGATTATTAAAATCTCATGATGACTCGAGTGACCATGATGTCATTAACAGTAATGATTTTCTCAACCCAAAAATAGACTGAGACCCGACAAAAGTTCCCCATGATTAAATGTCGGGTAGCTCCATCTTCTAGTGAAGGGGGCTGATTGATGAAATTTAAGTTTGTCACCAAACAGAGAACATCGAGATTTCGACAGGAATCCGCCAAAAAAAAATTCAACTTGTAACCCTTTTATCGTCATTGTTATGCCTGAACCCGGTGCTAAGACACAAATGTATATATGGGTACTTATTTTATGTTTGGCCAAATATTCAACCCTTAACGATTATGGCAAAGATCATAGCTGATCCGGAGATTTTTAAATATTATTTTTCAGTTCCCCTAATATTGATCAACAGAATAAACGAAACTAGGCTTTTTGGTGGACATGTAATAATGATTTTGATTTCTCGTAGCGAAAAAACTGGCGAGAATACAGGGGTAGCAAGTTGGAATAAAGATCGAAATTTGAAAAAATTCTCGAGACATCATTATTTTGATTATCAAATATCATGCAAGCCACACACTACTGAAGAGGCTTTTCAATTATCACAACTTTCCAGAACAATACGGGTATTGTCAAGTTGTGATAATTCAAAAGCTTAACACACTCACAACCATGAACAGCCACAATTAGGAAACAATACCAATAGAACCAACACCAAATGAGGCAGTGCAAGCTTGCAGAATTTCAAAAAAGAATCGTTTTACTTTTTTTTTCCCTAATTTTTTTTATCAAAGAAATCCCGAATTCACAAGCTTTACTTTCCTTGAAGCCACAAAAGAAATTGAAACGAAACTAGTTCTTTGCATGTTTTCTGGGTCGTTTCATAGATAAATCCTTTGAAAAAAAAAACGTGCTTTGACGTTGGCCTGAGGCTAATGTCTCGGGCCCAGCGTGTTGGAAGGTCTTGCTCTTCCTGTTTTTCTATCTCAAGCGTCATTATAAAAGTGGCAATCCTTTTGTCACCTTTCAAACTCCTTTTTAATTGTCAAAGAAACTTTTCCCTTGTCTTTTGTTTTACTTTGACTCGACAAAAATCATTGTTTGACAAGTTGCTATTAATAATTCTCAAAAAGTCAATCACCTTTTCTAAATCCAATGTATTACACAAAATTCACTTTGATAATATTAGTTCTCTTATGTGTCTGTTCCATGTTCGTCAATGCGGCCCCGAGTAGACTAAGTAAAAAGATATATGATTTATAGTTGAAAGATAAATAAATTTTTTTTAAACCTTAGGGAGAGATAAAAATTAATTCTTTTTTCGATTCTTCCCATAACAATTACAATAGAGATCGGAAAACGTGATCCAAAATGTTCAGGTAAAAAACTTTTTACCAAATTGGAATTCAAAAGTTGCTTGCACATCTTTACAATATATCACCAAGTAATTGAAATACTAGCTAAATGTAATTTAATTTTTATCTTCGACATGTATTTCACACAACCCTGCATATTCAGAGTTTAAAATAATTAGCCCAAAATCTGGTGATGCTCTACCTAAAAATGGTCAAGTGACGGTTCAATACAAGAAAAATGGATCAGGAGTTGACGAAGTTACCTCGGTTGATCTATACTACGACAAAGGTGTCGTCGCATTCCTACCTACCCAAAAAACAAAATTTGACTCAAATGGTATCGCTAAAATCAAGATTAAATTAGATATGCCCAATAATTCAGATATAAAGTTGGGAAAAGGCCCTGGCACGACTAATTTCAAGTTTAAGAGTTGGGCTAATACTCGTGAGGGTCCTCATTGTACTACTTTTAGGTGAGGGTTTTTTTTTTCTTTTTTAAAAGCTATGAAGATTATATGAACTTTCATTTCTGATAATTGACCGATTTTCATTCGAATGAATTTTCAATAGTGATGATTTCAAGATTGCCCCTTAAAGATTGTTGAATCCTTCCCTTCTTTAAATTTGCACCTCAGATCACTCAAAAAAAAATTCTTTTTGTATATCTTTTGTGAAACTATGCCCATCAGCAAATATCTTCTTTTTGTAGATACATGTTTCCTAAATACTCACTTTTGAGAATTTGTTTACTTAGTTACCATTTCCCTCTTGATTGCAAAACAGTTCTATAATAATAAAGATGATAAATAATAATAATAATAATAATAATAATAATAATAGTAATAATAATAAAATAAATCAAGTTGTAAATGGAGAACTGCTCAAATTCATTCCTCAAAAAAAATTTTTTTTTTTTTGATTCATTTTCGAAAATCCCGTTTGTTAAACGATCGCTGCCAAGATTCATATATTGAAAGAAAAGAAGGTAAAACTGGAGATTAGAAATCAGATATTCTCGCAAGTTCCCTCAAATGCAACGGCATGCGCGTCATTTAATCACAATGGAAATGCATAACAGATATCAACATCATAGGGATTCATTAAAGATCGATCATTGATGTCGTATTGTTCTCATGATTACAACTACGCCAAATATCATTAGGATACCGTTCATTCGGATAATGTACCGTTCATTTATTCCATTTAGCCGTGAAATAAAGTTAGTTGGGGGAATATATATTTTTTTTTTTTTAGTCTCGGAGATCACCATCTGGCAGCTGATTTAGGTTCCTCATGAATAGCATTTGTTAGGAATGATTTTCATATTGCTAAAATTAAAAATGTTTAATAATAACCTGGGTACAACACAAATCTCACGGTCACTGGCATGCTGTCAAATTATAATCAGTCAATAATAATAATGTCAATAACAAGTTGAATAAAAAAATATAATGAAATTTTGTTTCTGAAGAATATTCTATTTTATGAAGGTCTATTAAAAACAAGAATTTTTGAGACATTAAAAGTTCCTCGTCAAAGAAAAAGAGAGAAACTCCTTTAAAAAAAAACAACAACAACAACCAGTGAAAAGAGATGTTAATAAACTGATTGATTATAATCTTTGGATGTGGAGGGATTAATTTCATTCACCTAAGGCTATGAAACGTGGTCCAAAAAATCAAATATACATTAATTTGGTAGCTTCGAGGAACCATCTTTTCTGAAAACTCTTATGTGCATGAGATGATAACTTGTCTCATTTTATGATTATTCGAGATATGAAGAAGACGACGAAATTTAATCATCTTGTACGTGTAATCCTGGTTATTTTGATCAAAAAACCTTAAATTCCCAGTCTTTGGAATGAATTAATCTAGTATATAATTGTGAAAATCTTTATTTATTTATTTATTTATTTTTTGAATATATGAAAATATAATTTTTTTTTTTGTGATCAGCTGCTGCTTTGATTAACCAAAGCAATCACTTCATTAAAATTTAATTGTATCATCTTTTAATTTTTATTTTAATTAGAAAATTATGCCATTCCGTTTTCCAAATATTTAAAAGTTAATATTCGCCCAAACTTTATTTTATTATTAAAATTTTGTCACATTCTTGTTTAATAACCTTTAAAGAGTTTCTTTAATCCTGTAAGAAATGATTCGAATTTCTATATCTTAAAAATATTATGTAATTATTTTCCAAAATGAGCAGCAAAAAATTTTCTTTTCATTTCCCCCTGAAAAAAAAATAGATCACATTCTAGAAATCTAACCTGAATAATCATGCGAGATTTTCCCTTTCACCACCTTTGAGCATTTGAAAATTTATAAGCGAGGCGATGATTATTGTAAGTTCAAAAAATAATTCACTCACAAAATTGTAATTAATTTGGATTAATTAGGAAATGAGTGGTTTATGCGAGAATTACAAACTTATACTGAAAGTTTGTTAGAATTTGGTTTTGATTATCCGTTATTTGATCAATGAATTTTGAACAATGTAAAAATGTGATTGTATAGTTTTATCATTTTCAAGGGGACACAATGTTAATTTTTTCAAAAAAGTTGGGATTCTTTTGATCAATTTTATTTCATCATTCGATTAATAATATTTCTAAAATAAAGAGTTATTTTATTTTGAATAATTTACTCAATCACCCATTGTGTTATCAAAAGATTCCATTTTTGATACATTTTTTACTTTGAAAACAGCATGAGAAAATATTTTTCTTTTCTTTTGACCTGGAATAAAACAACAATATCAAGTAACCTAATATTCAAAATTTTATTCCTCCAATCGTTTCATCAGGTTTCTATTTGACTTTGAGGCTGAATTCAAGATATATGCCTAAGATGGTAAGGTCAAGTTGTAAAAAAAAAATAATAATAATTATTAGTATGATAGTTTTTTTGTCGTAGTTTACATCCTAATTATAAATTATCCAGATATCTAATATTTGTCAGCTGATATTTTTTATTAAAACAGAAAAAGTTACATTGATATTAGAAGCTTTCACAATAATCTGTTTTTGTTTTTTAGAATTTTCGTCAAAGCCTTTTGATATTAGAATTTGTGATTATCATATCTTTTTAACCATTTGTAATACAACTTTCAATTACCGCTTTTATCTCACAATAGAAAAAAATTTAGGAGAAAAACAGCAATTTCAGGGGATCTTATTATTTAAAATAATAAACACACATAATGAGTTTAATCTCAAAAGTGATTTTGATTAATGTATTTTTGATCGAGGTGTTTTGATCGAAATGCTTAAACTGTTCCGAGGCCGAATTAAGATATAGAATTTTTTATAATATAATTAAAATCTTATAATTTTAAAACAAAAAAATAACATAATCTGATTACAATACAAAAAATTCTTAAAAAAAAGTTTTTTGGCAATTATTACTGTTTTTAACCAATAACATTATTATTTTATTAGCATTCAGCATTTAATTATTGTTTTTTGTAATCATAAAAATTTTTAAGAATAAATTCTAGGGTTTTTAATTCCCATAATCAAAGCTCAATGGTTAATTTTTTATCATTCCAGTTTTTTTGTATTATTTGAAATTTAAATCTAAAGAAAATAATAAAATTTATAATTAAAAAAACTATATTACTTAAAACCAAATAATTAAAAATTATTGCTTGCTTTTTTTTGTTTTGATTCAAAGTTTTTAACCAATTAAACAAGCTATAAATATTGATAATTTTGCTGATAATTTTATTAACAATATTTCAAATTTTATTTTATTTACCATAAAATATAAATATGATAATGAATTTTATTTTACAATAATCAGATTTATGTTTTAAAAAGTTTAGAATAATTACAAATCATTAAAAAAAAATTATAATAACTTATTTACTAAATATATAAAATCAATAAAACTCTTAAGTTAATTATTAAAAATTTTGGTAATTATTACAAAAAAGTTAAATAAAATTTTTATAAATTTATATAATATTTGTTTTTAGTTTAAATTTTATTTTTTGGTTTATTATGACTTTAGTTTATCTTTAAATAGTTTTAAAGATTTATTTTTTAATAAATTTATATATGGTCAAAAAAATTGTTTAATTAAAATAACTTACTTAATTTTATGGTTAAAAAGTATATTTTTGTAAAAAATAGCTTAATTAATTCTTTAAAACATTGTTAAATAATATAGTTTCTAAATAAAATTGTTTTAAATTACAGTTTTTAATTTGTGTTACAATTTTAAAAATATTTCTTTGAATTTTTAATATTAATGTATTTTATTGTTAAATTAATAATTAAATTGAATATATTAATTAAATTATTAAACAGTATTTGTAATATTTATAAATTATTAACAAAATTTTAATATATTAATATCATTTAAATCTTAATTAAAACAATATTATTTGTTATTAATTATGAATAAAATACTTAATTTAATATTTTTATAATTAAAAAACAATAAAATTTACTGTTAAAAAGTATATTTTATAATGAAAAAAAAGCTAATTTTTGAACTTAAAAATAGTATTAATAAGTATAAAAAAAAATTTTATTTGTTTTAAATAATTTAATAAATTATTTTTGTAATTTATAAAATAAAACTACTAATATATATTAAGATTTGTAATGTTTTTTACATTTTATTATTAATATTTTATTTTAATTCAATTTTATTTAATCATAATTAATCTTATTAATATTATTATATTAGCTATCTTATTTTTAAAATTAGTTATTAATATAATTATTAACTTATTTATTAATTATTGATTAAATTATTAATTTTTTTTAAGAATACATAAGCAAAACTCTTTAATACTATATAAAAATATAAAATTTAAATTAAAGCTTTAAACAAAAATCAATACAATAATATCAATTTTTTTGTTTTTTTTGTTTTTTTTTTCTTAATTTATATAAATATTAATTTTTGTAAAATATATTAAATAAATATTTATTAAAAAACATAACTAATATCTAATATTAAATTCTAAAAATATTAACATAAAATAAAGAATTATAATAATGTATTATTTTTTATTAACAATATAAACTATCTTTCTATTTAAAAAATTTTTTGTTATCTTTTAGAAAAATAGCAACCAAATTATTTATAAGACTAATTTGTTTATTAAAGTTAAATTACTATTTTATTATTTTTATTGTTGTATAATACTGTTTTTTTTTGCTATTTATTAATATATTATATTTAATTATAACATAAAAGTAATGCTTTTTATAAAGTTATTAAACTATTGAATTTATTTACTATTATATAAGTAATTACTTTTTTTTAGCACAAAAAATCAAAATTTATTTTATTGTTTATAATTAAAATAATTTATTTTATATTAAACTTGATTTTTTTCTATTTTTAACCAATTTTTTTTTAAGTTTAAAATTCTAAATCAACAAATTTATAATTAAATAATTGATTGTTAATTGATTAAAACTTTTGTAAAAATTAAAAACAAAAAAATTATTAAATTATTTCTATTTTTAAACTCTTTTAAAACAATTTAAATTTTTTATTTCAAATTTCAACAACTATTATTATCTTTACTAAAACATATATATTACTTGTTTTTCAAAATATCCAAATTATTTTAAGTTACTAAAATATAAATTTCTTATTTTTATTTAGTAAAAACTTTTAAGATTCAATAAAATAATTCAAAAACTTTAAAAAAACTGTTATTATAAGCTAGTATAATAATAATTATAAGTTTTAAATTGCTAAAAAATATTTTTAAAATTTCTGGCGGTATAGTTTACTTAAAAAATTGCTGATAAAATTGTTCAAAAAATTGTTTAATAGTTTTTTATAAATATTAGTTAAAATAAAATTTTTTTACCACCAGATTTAAAAAAAATTCAAAACTATAATATTAATATTTAAGTAAAATTTAGATTAAAACAAAAAATACAAGAATTAAAAAAACTTGTTATTAAATATGCTAAAACAATTTAAAAGTTAATAAAACAAAAAGATTTAAGAAAAAACTAAACAAAAAAACAAAAAATTTAATTTTTACCAAAAATTTACAAACAAATTTATTATATGTTCTATGATTTATTTTTGTTATAAAAAATAATTTAACATTAAATATATATAGAAAATAACCAAAAAATATACTTAAAAATATTTTTTTATCTTAAATATTTGTTTTAATTTTAATTTTTGTTTTTTAAATAACTGCCATATTTTTTATCACTTATGTTTAAAATTTTAATAAACAATTAATAAACAGATTAATTACGGATTTTGTTAGATTCTTGAAATCTTAAGCTCAAATTATTTAAAAAAAAATTAAAGTTTTTAAAAATTTTAATATTAATTTTATTATAATTAGCTACAACAATATTAATATAATTTATTTAAAAACCAAAAATTTTCAGTCTGTTATTAATACAAAAATACTGACTATATAGCATAAAATTAAACAATTTTTCTATGGTTTTACTAAATAATAATTAAAAGAATAATAAAAACAATAATAATTATGCTTCTAATTAAATTTATATTAACTTTTTTGAAGAAATTTTTTAATTAAAACAATGGAATATTAGTTTTAAATTAATAAACACATTTTTTAAGAATAAAAATACAAACTAAGAGAAAAACAAATTTTTGTTTACTTTAAATTTAATTAATAATGATATAGAATTATAAAAGCAAAATAGCGAACTATTTAGTAAAATTTAATCCAAAAAATTGAAAATAAACTTTAATATAGATTTTAGTACTATTATTACAATATTTAAAAACAAGAATAAAGTCCTAAAATTAAAATTGTTTAGAAATTAAATTTTTTTTTAATAATAAAAAATTTAATAAAAACTTTAGCATATATTATTTTTAAACAGTTCATAATATATTTACAGTTCCAAAAAATCTTTAAAAAATTATTGATATTTAAAAAAAATCAACTTAAAATCAACAAATATTTTTAATAAATAACTTTTGTTCTTAATAATAATATTATTTCTCTAAATTTAATATTAAAAATTAGTTTATTAGTTAATATAATAGCTTAATATTTTTTAAATATAATTAAAAAAAAGTTAATAAATTATTAACTAAACTAATAATTAATATTTATAATAAATATAATAATAATAATAATTTTAATATTATTAAAGCTATTTTAATTTAAATTAATAAAGTATGTATTAAAATTAATAAAAATATTAAAATTCAAAGATTATATTATAATCATAAAAAATAAATAATTAAAAAAAACAAAAGCTTTTTTAAATTACAAACTATATAAACTTATAATTTATAATAAAATTAAATTAATTATAATTAAATACCAATATTAAACAATGTTTTTAGAAATAATTTAATAATTATTACAATAGCAAAATAATTATAATAATAATTTTAATAATTTTGAAAACTTTAAAATAAAAAAAGCCAAATTGGCATTTATTATTTTTAGCAATAATTAAATTTTTTACATAATATGCAAAAATTAACAAAACTTTTGTAATTAATAAAAAACTTAGCTATTAATCTTATTATTATTTTTTTATTAACTTTTAATGAGTGAGACCCAAAAGCTACCTAGAACAATATATTAAAGAATTAATTTAAACTAGGCATTAATCATGTACTTTCTACACATGACTAGTCATTTAAACCAGTCAAAAACACACTATACTGATGCTACAAAAGAAAACTTATCCAAAGACAACATCTTTTAAATAACAAAAAACAAAGTTGTACTACAAGATACCAAACCAACTAGTCACTTAGTAGTTTTAAAGAGATTAGTTTTAACATCAACAGACTTATGTTCCCAAAGAGACATCAAGTTGAAAAACATCTCATCACTAACAACAGGCAGAAGCTCTGAATCACCAGACATATCAATGTCCTCTATGTAGCATTCCTTTTTTAAAGAAACTACTTCTCTTTCTAACTTATCAACAGTTCTACTAAAAAAACTCATATGCACCAAAATCTTATTGATCTTAAGATCAAGAGCACTACTTAAAACCAAATTATTATTAATAAACTGTTCAAAAGTTGTAACCAAAGAGCCAATAGACTTAACAATAGACTTAACCAAAGCAGAAAGTTTAGTTAAATCAGATTCTAAAGAAGACAATCAGAACAGCACCAAAAGATCACTAAAAATAACTGGAGAAGAAACAAAAGGTAACAGAAGTGGAAATTCAGGAGAGTTCAAAGAAGCAGAAGTCTTGGCATAAGATTTGGAACCAACAAAGTGTGGTGTAAACACCTTAGAAAACTTGAGAGGGGGAGATAGAGAAATCTTACAGTCTGTAGCCAGATGGTCCAGCTCTTAATACTTGAAACAATACTGACAACTAGGAGTTTCTTACCAAATACAGCATTTCCTTAGTGTACTAGTTTTGACAATAGTAGAGTCCAAATCAGCTTGGGAATCAAATGTAACCAAAGCAAACTGGAAATAATGACCAGACTCAGGAAAATGAGGAATAAAACATGTTCAACCACTTACTTAAGAAATCATATCACTAATTTCAAAAGCTGTGCATCTAGAAAGAAGATTGACCAACTTGGTCTTAAACTTATTATGAGACAAAATAGTCTTATTTGATTTACCAGAAAGAGGATTCTAATACTATCCTTGCCTATTAAAACTGATTAATGATTCAAAGCAGATATAGCAAAGTCTAATTTCTCAAAATAAACCACCACATACTGCCAAATGCCAGCAGGTTTTAACACAACACAAATAATACTAACAAACACACTAAGAGTCATCTTAATGTCAATAGTAAACATATTTAAGAGCACATCATGCAATACAACAGCAGTAAAAGGAGAACCAGACTCAAAAATCACCAAAAACTTGGCAATTTTGAGAGTGGCCAAATGTACAGAGCTTGTAAGCTTAACCAAAAATGCAGTTTCTAAAGATACTTAAAAAGCAAACTCTACACAAAACAGCTTTACATTGTTTTTTAATACTGACTTTACACCCAAAAAACCATGTACTGACTGAAAAACAGCCTTAACATAAGCCAATTTGATCTTAAAAGTAGCACCAAGTACCAGAGTAGAGGTCACCCACCCAGCAAATTTTTGACAACTAGTAATAGTTTTCCAAGTACCATCAAAAGTAGTACCAAAAACTAAAAGAGGAAATAATTCAGTTTCTATTTGATTAACCCAATTCCTAAGAACAGGTGACTTAACAGAAGAAGATTGCTTTGCTTCTAAAACTGGCAATGATTTGCTAAAAGACACCACATTCAGCAACACAGCTAGTGGTTGATCTTGGCTTATCTTGGACAACATACTGGATGATGCTATAGAGATTTCATTGGGAATCACAAAGGAGTTTGGTGTAATAATAGCAGAGGCAAGTGACTGTTCCCACTTTTCTGAACTTTTGGTCTTTTTGACCATTTTTTTGAAAAGGTAGTGCTAACAGCACCAGGTGTTAAATCTATGGAAGGAAAAACCAGGTTATTTACTGATCTATTATTAAAAACTTTTAGGCTCTTAGTTAAAGTGGAAGCAACACTGGAACTAGCCCAAGTGTGTCTCTTTGAGGGAACTTTGACTGATAAAAAACCAGCCAAAGATGAGAAAGTTGCTTTAGTGTTTACCAAAGACAGCTTATTATGATTACTGAGTAAAAAGAAGGCTTCTAAAACGTTTTGTCTAGTTGTTTCTACAACAAAGAGAACTTTTCTGGTTGAAATTTTATTAGATATCTTAGAACAGATATTAGGTACAGCTTTTCTACTCTTTGCTCTGGTTTTGGTCATAAAATTAAAGAAACAAAGAGTTATATTTTCTTATTACAATATGCTTAAAAATGTGTTTAAATAAAATAAAATAAAACTGTTAATAATATGGCTTTTGTATTTAATATTTATATAATTATGTTTTCTATTTTTTAAATAATAAATATAAATTATGTCTAATTTTTATAGAAATTAGAAACTAATTAATTTAATTCTTAATAAAAAATTAAAGCTGTACAAAAAATATTTAAAAAAGTATTCAAAGTTCAATTTTTAATTATTAAACAAAAATATCTTTTAAAAAAACAGAAAAATTAATATCAAAAATCTATTAATCAAAAATAATGCAATAATATTAAAAAAAAAAATTTTTTAGATAAACTAATTTTATTTAACATGTAATTAAAATAAAAATAGTTATCTTAACTATTTAAAGTTATATTAATTAAATTATTAAATTATTAAAATAATAAGTTTATCAAAAATAAATAAATTAAATAGAAAAGCTTATATAAAAAACGAAAAGTAAATATATATTTTCAGTTGTAATAATATTTAAAAAAAAACTTTACAATTTTACATTAATTATTACAATTTTTAAATAAAATATATACTTATTTCTAAAAATTAACAACACTTTTAATAAATTTAACTATTAGATTTTGGTAAATAAAAATGAATTTTGCTAGCAGAAAAAAAATCACATTTTTTATAAAATATAACTTACAAATTTATAGTTATGTCTTTTAAATTAACAAATATTCTACTTATTTTTTAAAAATTAATAGATAAAATATTTAAACCAATATATTATAAGTTTATTTTAACATATTTCAATAATATTATTATGATTAAATATAATATATTAATAAATAGTAAAAAAGAACAGTATTGTATAATAATAAAAATAATAAAAGAATAATTCAACTTTAATAAGCAAATTAAATTAGTAAGGATACAATATGTAAAAATAGTCTTATAAATATTTTAGTCATTATTCTTTTCAAAAAATAACAAAAAAATCTAAAAATAGAAGAATAGTTTATATTGTCAACAAAAAATAATATACTAATATAATTTTGTATTTTATATAAGTATTTTTACAATATTAGATATCAATTGTACTTTTTAATAAATGTTTATTCAATATACTTTATAAAAATTAACAATTATACAAATTAAAAAAAAAAAAAGAAAATAAATAGTAAAAAGAAAATAAAAAAGTTGATATTATTATATTGATCTTTGTTTTAAATAAATTTTTGATTAATATATAAATGTATTTCTACAACTTTAAAAAATTTTACTTATATACTTTTGAAAAAAGATTAATAATTAAATTAGTAATTACATTAATAATTTAATTAATAATTAAGTTAATAATTGGATTAATAATTAAGTTAATAATTAAATTAATAATCAAATTATTGATCAAATTAATAATTATATTATTGATTATTTTTAAAAATAAGATAGCTAATTAATAATATTAATAATAATACATGTAATTAACTATAATTAAATAAATAAAAAATAAAAGTTTTAAAAATAACAATATTATTGTTTACTCAAAAACATAAATAAATATTTGGATTATTTTTAACAAATCATTAATTTTTTCAAAAATACTTAACTTAAAATTAATTCAATAAAATCATTTTTTAAATAACAATTTACTTAGTTTATAGAATATTTTATAATAAAAAATAAAATTTTTTTGGATTTAGCCAAAATAAAAAAAGTACAAAAACTTAAATACTTAATAAATTTACAATATTACAATCTTTTTTGAACTACTTTTTTATTATTAAAAATTTTTCTGAAATTGCATATTTATTTATAAAATAATATTAAAAACTTTCAAAAAAACTGACTTTTAAATTAATATTAAAGCAGCTTAATTTTAACAAGTTTTTTATTTTTTATACTAAAATTTTAATGTTTTTCTTAATACTATCTTATCATAAAAAATAATAAAAAAAAAAAACATATTATAATATATAAAATAAAACTATTTAACAAGCTAAAAAGAATTACATTATTGTTAAAACAAAAAAATTTCTATTAAATTATATATTTGTATAAATATAATTATAAATTCAAGTATTACAAAAAAAACAATTAAAACACAAAAATTTTATTTTAATTGATTATTTAATAAGAAAAATAATTGATATTAACCAATTATTTTAAATTAAACACAGTAATAAATTTAAAAACTATTTAATATTTATGAATTTTTAAATAAAAAACAAAATTAATCAAAATACAATTAAAAATAAAAAAAGCATTTGCAAAACAATTAAATTATATTAAAAAACCAAAAAAATTTTGATTAATTTTAAAGAATTATTTAATTTAAGAAAAAAAATTTTGATATAATATACACACTAATTTTTTTAGTATGATATTTCAAAAAAACAAAAATAAATTAAAAGATATTAAGAAAATATTATTTATTGATTATAAAAAATATATTAGAGAATACATTAAAATCTGTAATATTTATTAATAAAAAAATAAATCCAATTAAAAAAATATTTAACCAAATAACTATTTTAATTGTTGATTTTATATATATATAAAATTATATATAAATATTAAATAGAATTACTTTTAAATAAAATAAAGAATTGTTTTTAGTTTATTGATAGAAATTTTTTTAAAAAAACAAACTTTTTTATTATTATTATTTATAAACAAATAGATTAATAAATATTTTAACAGATTGCTATGTAAAATTTTAATAAAAACCAATAAAAAAAACAAACTTATAAAATAAAATTTTGTTTTTACCATTTTTTGTTTATTAAACAATAAATTATTATATAATTAATTATAAATTTTTCTACTTATTATAAGTT
The DNA here is from genome assembly GCA_016748015.1 of Geosiphon pyriformis. Classification (NCBI taxonomy): domain Eukaryota; kingdom Fungi; phylum Glomeromycota; class Glomeromycetes; order Archaeosporales; family Geosiphonaceae; genus Geosiphon; species Geosiphon pyriformis. The sequence continues at coordinate 270,942 of JAAOMT010000525.1, forward strand.
AAATTAATAAAAATTCAGCTTTTAATATAATTAAATAAGTTAATTGGATTTAATAATAGTTTGGTTTTTTTTAATAATTGGTTTGTAAAACTAATTGATTGTTAAAATTATTTTTGTTGTTAATTAAGTAAAAATAATTTAAAAATATAAATTTGTTTAATTATATTAATTTTCTGGCTGGTATTTATATTTTTAAACTAATAATAATTGTTTATAGTATTATTACATTAATAATCTTGGTAAATAATAATTTTATAATCATAATTAATAATAAAATTGGAATTGTTTTTACTAATTTTATTTTTTTTTACAATTTATTTTTCTAATTTTTAAAAATAACAATAGAAAATTGTTTTAATTTTAATATTAATTAATGAAATGATTATCAATTTTTTTTAGTTGTAAGACTTGTTTTTTTTTATAGTTAAATTAACAAGTTTTGTGTTAATTTGTTTTTTTATAACTATTTTGTTGATTTTAATATATTAAATTTTTTAAGAAGTTTGTCTTTTAATTTTGCAATAAATTAGTTAAGAATTTAAATATTAAAATAATTATTATTGTTTTTAACTGTTTAATATTTTAAAAAATTTGTTAAATTTTCTAAAATTAATAGTAACAGATTTAAAAAAATTTTGTTTAATAATTTAAATTAATTTTGAAGAGTAATAAAAATATAATTATTAATAAATTGATTAATAAAAACAGTTTTAAATATTTGTTATTTAGCAGAAAAAATGGCTATAATTTCAATATATTTGTCTGTTATTCTTTAAAAAAAATAGGATATTGATTTTAATGTTCTGGTTTTTGTCTTTTTATTAATATATATTGCTTTTATTATATATTAAATCATTTTTAAAAACTAGTTTTAATTTTTATTTGAAAATTTAGAAGTTTTTGTTTTATTTTTATTTTTTAAATAAGTTCAGAAATGTTTTTGGCAATTTTTGGTTTTTATTTTTTTTGGTTTTTTGAATAAATACTTTGTTGTTGTTTTTTAAATAGTCAATTAAGCTAATAATAAAATGAATTAGTTTTTTGTTGTTAAATTAAGTTTTTTGGTAATGTAAACTCTTCTGGTATTAAAAAGCAAACAAGCAATGAATTAAGTATTTAAGTTTAAACAAATAATTTTAAAAATAATATGATTAAAAGTGATAGGTTTTTATTAGTTTTTTGTTTAAGTATTTGAAATTATTTAATAGTTATTTCTGAAATATTGTGTATTGTTTAAACAAGATTTCGAATTTTTTTGTTTTTTGTTATTGCTGTTTTCTGTTTTAATTTTAATTTAAGTAAAAATTATTGTTTAATTAAATATTTTTTTTTATAAAACTTTACAATGTTTTAATCAAGTTTTTAAAAGTAAGTTTGATAAATACCAGAATTAATAGTTTCTATTTTTATTATTAAATAATAAATTAAGTTTTAAAAAGATTGTGTTTTATTTTTGTATTATTGTAATTTTCAAATAAATAGTTGTTAATTTAATTTTCAAAATATTTGTAAAGTGTTTTTTTACAACTAAAATTTTATTAAATTTTAAAATTTATGCTTATAGTAAGTATAAATTAACAAATAGTATTTTAAAACTATTATGTTAAAAATATTTACTATTTTTTTTGCTGTGTTAAAATTTTAAAAGAATATTAAATGTTATTAAAGATATTAGTCATTATTTTTAATGTTGTTAATACTAAATTTATAGTAAATAATATTATTAATAAAAGTTTTTGACTTTTTAATAAGTTATGTATTTTCAAAGTATTTTTTTATAATTTAAATCTTGTATAATATTAAGTTTATTAATTTTATGCCAATAACTTTTATGTAATTACTTTAATAATTTAAAGTTTATTTTTTTACAAATAATTTTAATTATATACTTTTCAATAAATAAAATAAAAAAATAAAAATAATTTAATAATATAGTAAAGTAGAAATTAAAGCTCTGAAAAAGTCGAATCAACTTTTTTTGACTTGGTACTTAATTTGTAAAAGTTAAATTCGAGTTATAAATATTTTGATTCAGAATAATATGAGTTAAAATCTCATGACTTGACTTAACTTGCCAAGTTTTATATATAGTTGATTAAATCTTAATTTAACTTTTTTTAACTTAAAAAATAACAAATAATCAAAATAATATATTTGTTCCTGAAAATAATATGTTTAATAATAATATTAAAATAGATACTATTGTTACTATGATTAAAAAAAAGAAATAAATATGGGTTTAGAATCTTTATAAACAAACAAAATATGTTTATTTCTTAAACAGACTTCCAATTTCTGATATTTAACAACATTTTTTTTTGGTTATTATGCATTATTCTTTTTTTATAGTTGTAATAAAGCAAAGAATTAATTTTATTAATAAAAGTATAAACTTAATTATTTACAACTACAAGCATTAATAAATATAAATCTACTTAATAATTTTACAGTTTTAAATAATTTTTTCAATTTTTTTATTATCAAGAACTTATATATATTATTGTAAAAAAAATAATAATTACAAAATAGAAAATATTAGTATTTTAGATATTTTCTTTATTAAATACTCTGATAACAACTAAAATAACTTTTTTTTATAATTAAAAATTCATATATACTTTTTTTTTAATTAATAGTTGGAATTATTTACATATTAACACTATTTATCTGTCCAAAACTCGAACTTTAAGAACTTATAACCATAATATTTATATTGTTAATACTATTTTTTATAGATAAAAAAAGTTATTAATAATAAAACAAAGCTTTAGAATAATTAAGTACTTAATATTTACTAATAATAAACATAAAATTCATCTTTATTTATCATAATTTATAGTTTTTTTATAAATTGAATATTATTTTTTCTATTGATTGAAAATCTAATAAAATCTTTATATATAACCAATAATGAATCGAGTTGAATTATAGGTAACTAAACTTAACTCAATTTCTTAAAAATAAAATTTTTTTAAGTTGAGTCTAAGCCAGATCAAAACTCGATTCAACTCGACTCAACTTGTTAAGAGCTTTAATTATTCCCAATAAAATTATTATTTAAACTTATAAATTCAAATTATTATTGTTATTATCAAATCTATTAATAATTATTCTGTATTAGCAAATACTAAAGACATATTATTATTAATTATTACTAAGATACTAATTTCTTATTTTTTATTTTATTATTTTTGTTATTAAGTTACTTATAAAAAAACTAGTATTAAAAAATATAATATTATGAATAATAATTTGTAAAAAATGCACATTATAAGTATAAAATTAATTTATTAAAGTTGAATAGCTTACTAAAAAAATAAAAATGAGAACAGACTTGTCAAAAAAAGCAAAAAATGTTAAATACTAATATTACCAGATGAAATTTGAATTACTAAAAACATAAAATTATTCTTATAAGTTTTGCTATTAATTAATATATATTATTAATTTCGATTTTATTTTTTATTATTAGCCAAATCATTAATTATTATTATTTAATTAATAATTAAAAATATTTATTAGTTTACTAAAATATACAGTTAGTTTTCAAAATTTATAAAAATATTAACAAAAAAAGAGTATTAAAACTCGAAATAGTATTATAACTAAATATACATAAAAAAAACTTCTTTTTTCGAAACAATAAATCTTATCTTAAAAATATTAATTTTTTAATTAGTTATTATAAATCAATAAAATAAAATCATTATTGAAAAAATCAAACTTTTTCATAAATATTTTCTTTAAAATTAATTATTTTTGGTTAATATTTTGAAATTAATTAGTTACCAATTTCAGTAGACCAAATTAGTTTTTTTTAGATTTGCAAAGAATTATTTCTACTAAGACTTTTAATAAGTCAAGTCAAATCAAGTCTTGATTTAGCTTAGACTCAATTTGGAAAATTTTTATTTTTTAGAAATTAAGTTAAGTTTAGTAGTCTATGACTTAACTTGACTTATTATTGATTACATATAGAGATTTATTAGATTTTTAACCAATGAAAAAATAATTTTCAATTAATAAAAAAACTATAAATTATAATAAATAAAGATAAGTTTTATGTTTATTATTAGTAAGTATTAAGCATTTAGTTATCTTAAAGTTATGTTTTACTACTAATAACTTTTTTTATTTGTAAAAAATAGTATCAGCCATATTGATATTATGGTTATGAGTTCTTAAAATTCAAGTTTTAGGTGGATAAACAGTATTATTATGCAAATAATTCCAATTATTGATTAAAAAAAAAGTATATATGAATTTTTATTTAAGAAAAAAAGTTATTTTTATTGTTGTTAAAGTATTTAATAAAGCAAATATTTAAAATACTAATATTTTCTATTTTTATTGTTATTATTATTTTTTACAAATAGTATATATGAGTCTTTAATAATAAAAAAATTGAAAAAATTATTTAAAATCATGAAATTATCAAGTAGATTTATTAATGCTTATAATTATAAATAATTAAATTTATATTTTTATTAATAAAATTAATTCTTTGCTTTGTTATAACTATAAAAAAAAGATAATACATAATGGCTAAAAAGAGTTATTAAATATCAGAAATTGGAAGTTTATCTAAGAAATAAACATATTTTGTTTGCTTATAAAAGTTCCAAATTCATGTTTGCTTTTTTTTAATTGTAATAACTATAGTATCTACTTCAATATTACTATCAAACATATTATTTTCAAAAAAAAAATATTATTCTGATTATCTGTTATTTTTCAAGTAAAAAAAGCTAAATTGAGATTTAATCTATTTATATATAAAACTTAGTGAATTGAATTAAGTTATAAAATTTTGACTTATATTATTTCAAGTCAAAATATTTATGACTCAAACTTGACTTTTACAAGTTAAGTACCAAGTCAAAAAGAGTTAACTCGATTTTTTTAGAGTCTTAAGAATAATTTTAACTCAAAAATAAAAATAGCTTTTAATTTTTTGATTGTCTAATTGCTAAATGTTTTTATATTGTTAAATATTTCTTTCAATTAATTAATACTATTTTTAATATTGTTACAGTTGAAACTTATACTTCTTATTAATTATTACATGTATTAGTTATTGATGTCATTAGCCACTCTATTTTTAGAAAGTGATCATTGACCTAATCATTAACCTGATTATTGACCTGATCATTGACCTAGTTGTTAACCTAATTATTGACCACTTTTGATAGCTATATAAGCAATGAATCTTTTAGCTATAAAAAAGTATGAAGAAATAAAGAAATGAAAAAATCAAAAGAAATAAATAAATAAAATAACAACTTTCATCTCAATCATTCTCTTATTGCTAAATTCTTTTTCCCTACTTTCAAGTATCTGAACATCTTAAAGATAAAAAATTACTTGTTGGTTATTCTTTATTCTTTTTCTGAAACGTGTAATTGCAGCATTTTGAAGATTATTGAATAAAATGTGACTGAAGAGCATATTTGATACTTGATATTAAATTCTAAGAGTGCTGATGTAAAGCATAGAATTATACCAAGTGTGATCATTTGTTGACAATACAGACTATCTTTCTACCTTCAGATTCTCCAATTATCTTTGAAAAGAATAGTGACTGAGATATTTTATAAGACTAATCTCACACATTGAATCCATACTTATTCAATTTGCTCTTTAAAGTTGAATTTACTTTGATTTTTTTCATCACTCTACAATCCTGTTCTCCTTTGTTATTCATTAGCTTGTTATTCTAACCCATAACATAAAAGTGGTGCTCCCTGTGAGGTTGTCAAAATCCACTTTGTTTTTTATTGTATAGGTAATTATTCATACCTGCCACAACAATCAGAAGAACACTTTAAAGCACACAACAAAAATGATCTAGATTTTATTGAATTCAATCTTTTGTCCTTTTGCTTAATTTGCTTTCTCATTGAAAAACAATTCAGCAGACAATTCCAAGACTTTTGGAACTCTTCAGTTTGCACTCATTTTTTAAGTTTAAAGCTTGTGAAGTAAGGAATAAACCTCAAATGTCTGGTTTCTGAATGAGCATTCAGCTGAAACCTACACAGCTTATACAACCTATTACTTTAACCAAGCTTTTTTTGAAGACAACTTTGAAGAAAGAAACAACAGTATCAATTAGCTCTTATATTCTGTAATCTTTGAACAACAGCCCTCTGATTTGAAATATCTGAATCATCAAATCCACATTTGGATTGCTGCTCATTAATCAACAGAAACTCCTCTTGAAACAGAAGAAGAAAGCTATTAAACTGCTCTTGTTTTTGATCTTTTTTCAAGTGAATTAAAACACTCTACACAAACTGTTACACCTGAACCAATGGCTCAAGAACCTTTACAACAAAACATTCTGATTGCCCTCCAAGGTATACAGACTGCTTTAGGACAAAGAAACAACACCCTATTACTATTAATCAGAGATGATGCCCAAGATCCAATCAAATGGCTAGATGATTTTGAGAAAACTGCCACAGTAAACCAATATAATAATGAATACAAGTTTTAAATCGTTGGTGGCTACCTCTAAGGCTCTCCTGCTACTTGGTTCTTACAAAAAATTAATGCCAATGCTCAACAAAAAATTATTAGATAGGCACCAGCAAATGCTAGAAAAGACAACATCTCTTTTACTATTCAGTTTGAAACAAAATTCAGAATTCCAATATTAATATCCAAATGGCACATGGAACTGGAAAGAAAAACCCAAAGCCCTAGAGAAGTAGTGACAAAATATGCCAAAGCAATAAGAAAACTTATTAAATGAGTAGATTCTGGAAGAAATTGGACAGAAGAGCAGAAAATACATTCCTTCACAAAAGAATTGAGAACTGATCTATCATATGCTCTTTGGCCTCTCTTGGCTTTAAAAAACAACCCAACAATGGACATGGCCATTGAACTTGCCCAATGAATTGAAAACAACCAAAGGATGCATTTGGGATCCATGCTTCTGCTTCTATTATGGCTCCTGCTCCACAAATGGCTGCGACCTTTTTTGCTGCCCAAACTTAAAACCCAAATGAACATTTAATAGATAGGCTCACAGCAAATCTTGCCTGACTATTAGAACCTTTGGCCCAAGCAGTTAAAGAAAATCAACAACTCCAAAGACCCAGATTTGAACTTTGCTTCAATCAGCCTCAACAACCACCATATCAAAGACAGCAAAATTGTGATCCACCTGTGTGCTATTGCTGTGGACTAACTGAACACTTTTTAAGAAACTGCAACAATCCTCTATTGTCCCCTCCAGCTCTTAAAAACAATGACAATCAAAACAACAGAACCACCAACAATAATGTTCCCAACCAAAGACCCAATCATGCCAACATCAATTTCTTTAGAGAGGATCCCCTAGTTGAAGCCACTGTTTATCAGCCTTTAAACTAGTAGGTGCACTTCCAAAGGGTAAGAGTGCAAGCCAATCAGAAAAAAACTTTTTTTATGCTTTTAACCTAACTGATAATGATTATGATATGGATGAACTAGCAATCAACACCTCTGAATCAACCAGAAAGAAGAAGAAAGCCAAGGCTAACTTTATCTTAGACCCAAACAAAACATTCAAATCATCTGCTAACAACAACAAGCCACCAAAGGTTAAAGTTTTTAAAAATTTTCCAAAGTTAGAACCCCTAAAAATTGTACAAAAATCTGAATTCTATTTTGTTGTTAAAGATTTCATAAAAACCCCAGCACACATTACATTTGGCCAACTAATGACTCATCCACAGTTTAGAAAAGATCTTCACAAATCATTGATACCAAAGAAGAAAACACCAAAGACCAATAAATGCCCATGTCAAGCTGGACTTGCTGACAACAGCAATGTTACCCCTCTGATTTGCAAAGCCCAAGTGGCTGGCTACTTTATTGACTTGATTCTAGACAGTGAATTATCTGTCAGTGTAATTGCCAAACACTTTCTGGAAGCCATTGGAAGAAAAATTGATGAGCCTTCCACAAGACCAATAACTAATGTACATGGTGACAAGAAGAAAAGTCTGGGCATAGCCAAAGCTATTCCTGTCCACATCAATAGTATCAGCATTGAAACAGATATGGAAGTATCTGAAGCAAAAAAGTACATCATCATTGTTGGTAATAAATGGTTTAAAAAAGCCAAAGCACTACTTGACTATAAACTTTGTAAGCTAACCATCAGATATAGTGAGAAACCCATTGTGGTTAAATGCCGACATTGAACAACTCCTCCAGTACCCAAGCAGAACCAAAAAGAAGAACAATCAGATGAATCAGATAATAATGAGAGCAATGATGAAAAAGATCAAAAAGAACCAGAAGAAACTGCTGAACTTGTTTATACCATCTTCACCAGCAATAGCAAGCCACTGGACAATGTTAAAGCTAACAAAGAAGAAATCATGGTAAATGGCAAACTAATTTGCTGGCCCTACTATGATATCCTCAGAAGAATCTTTGACAAGAAACCTAGCAAGAAAGCAAAATACAGTTATTGGTGTTATGGCTTTTGTGCACAGTACTAGTGTAATAAACCTTTGTATTCACCAAGTGATGAATGCAAATCCTGCTTAATCTACTACAAAGATTGGAAACCAATTAGCTTAATACCTTAAGAAGAACTTAAAGAAATACAAAAGTTTTTTGAGAATGAACCACCTAAAATCCAATCACTAGTTGTAGAACAAAGAAAACCTTTCCCTAAAGAAAAAAAAGTAAACATTGAAAATCTGTTGCCTAGAAATAGCCTAGTTATCTCAAAAGAAAGTGATGCCCTTGGACGAACTTATGTGATACAATACACTATCACCACCAAAGAAACTTACCTTATCCATTTGAAGCCTTATCAATTCAATTGACACAATAATGAGTTTATCAAAAAAGAGATAAACCGGATAAAAGATCTTGAATTCATATAAGAAACCAAGAGTAAATGGGCTTTTCCAGTTGTAGTGGTATCCAAGAAAGGTGGAACCCTACACTTCTGTGTTGACTACTACCAATTAAATGCCATTACTATAAGAGACATGTACTCACTTCCCAAAATTGATGCAATGCTAGATAAATTCAATGGTGCTGCTTTCTTCTCAACCATTGACTTAACTGCTGGATTCGGGCAAGTAGAGATGAATTCAAAAAGCAGAAAGAAAACTGCTTTTATCACCAAGTATGGCATCTATGAATTCACAGTCATGTCTTTTGGTCTCACCAATGCTCCTTCCACCTTTCAATGTTTGATAGACAAAGTATTTGAATCAGTAAAAAAAAACTTTGTCTGGTCTACTTAGATGACATAATAGTCTACTCAAAAATCTGGGATGAACATCTTGAACATTAACAGAAGGTTTTTGACCTGCTCAGAAATGCTGGCCTTAAGATTAACCCAATTAAATCTTTCTTTGGACATCAATTCACCCAGTTTCTTGGTCATTTGATTACAAAAGATGGAATCTTCCCTGATCCAGCTAAAGTTAAAAAAGTTCAGAACATTAGACAATTAATAAATGTTCTTGAACTATGCTCTTTTCTTGGTTTGGCCTTTTACTATCACAAATTTGTAAAGGATTTCTCCAAAATTGCCTTTTTTCTCAATCAGCTACTCAAGAAAAATGTCAATTATTACTGGAGCACTTATCAACAAAAAGCTTTTGAAATTCTGAAGGAAAAACTTGTTACTGAACCAATTCTCAAGCAACCTAATCTAGACCAACCTTTCATCCTCCACACTAATACATCTGGCTATGGACTTGGTGCTGTTTTTTCACAGAAAGATGAAAATGACAGAAAACATGCCATAGCATATGCCAGTAGATTCTTTACACCAGCAGAAAAAAACTATTCAGTTACCAAACAGGAATACTTAGCAGTAGTCTGGGCTACTAATTACTGGGATCAATATCTTTTTGGTGCAAAATTCTTAGTGATAACAGATTATCAAGCCTTGGTTTGGCTCCACAATAAAAAGAAGCTAGAACACAAATGAATAAATTGCTGGATATTCCACTTGGATAAATTCAACTATGATATTCAACACCACAAAGAAGCAAATCATCAAAATGCTAACACTCTTTTTAGACTTACCATCCAGTAATAATACAACCTCTTAAACCAAATCAACTTAATTATTAATTCTTTCATAAACAAACATAATAATGGACTTGAACAACTACTCTGCTTTAATGAAATTTTTGGGTAAAGGACAATATCCACCAGAATACACCTGATAGCAAAGAGAAAAATTGTGCAAACAATCAAATTTCTATTTAATCTATCAGAACCAATTATACAAAAGAAACAAAAAAGATCCTGACTGCCCCCAGAGAGTCATTAGATTTGAAAAAAGAGAATTTGTAATATACAACATGCACATTGACCCATTAGTTGGACACTTTGGAAAAACAAAAACAATTCAGAAAATTTTAGCTTGCTATTATTGACCTACCTTGGGAAAAGACATTGCTGAATACATTAAAACCTGTGACATCTGCCAAAGAAGAGGCAAACCCAATCACAAAAAAGATATCCATCCAATCTCTATTGGTCAACCATTTGACAGAATTGGTATAGATGTTGTTAAATCTTTAACAATCACTCCTAATGGCAACAGATATATTATTACAGCTACTGACTATCTTACAAAGTGGGTAGAAGCAAGAGCCACCCCAGATCAAACAGCAGTCTCAATAGCCAATTTCATTTATGAAGATATCATCTGCCATTATGGCTGTTCCAAAAAACTTTTATCTGATAGAAGAAGAGCTTTTCTCAATACACTGGTTGAAGAACTTTGCAGAAAAATGAGAATACATTATAAAATTTCCTTCCTTTATTACCTTCAAACAAATGGCCTAGTGGAATGTTTCAATAGAACATTATGTGAAACCCTAGCCAAAACTAATGAAGAAACAAACTTATGGAACAAAGTACTGTCTTCAGCTTTGTTTGCTTATAGAAATGTGAATTATAACATAACAAGTTATGAACCTTTTTATCTGCTCTATGGATACATGGCAACACTATCAATAGAAACTGATATTGAAACAATACCCTTTGAAGAGATCACAATAGGGAATTACAAAGCCATTTTGTAAAGAAAACTTGGTACCATTCTTGACTTCTTGGTAAAAGCACAAATAATTGCTTTTAAAAAGATAAAACAATTCCAAGAAAAGCTTAAAAAAAAAACCTATAAAACACTTTCTTTAAGTGTTGGTGACTTGGTACTAGAATACTGTTCTAACAGAAACAATATTTATGGTGATAAATTTTCTAACTAGTGAAAAGGACCCTTTATAGTCAACAAAGTCTTGAACAATGGTTTTTATATTCTTCAAGATCAATTCAGAACAATCTTCAATAATTATCTTGTTCATGGTACACGACTCAAGAAATATCATAAACGACCTAATTGGCTGCCTGTTGTGGTAATACTAACTCAAATAATCAGCAAAAATCAAGTATAAATAAATGCACCATTCCCAAAACAGAGGTATCTTCAATCGACATGAACAATTATTTTCTGGATCAAAACATTCAAAACATCTTCTATACTCTTCATGAGTATTGGATCAAAAACTATCTAAATGCTAGTCTGATCATTGGAAAACAAACCACCATAACCAATAATAGTAGAACATATACTATTATTAAACCAAAGAAAACTACTATCAGAAGAGAAAAAATTGATAGTAAAATAGATAAATATCTGTTGAAAAGTATAACAGCAGTTATACTTCCACCTTCCAACACAATTAAAAAAACACTTCAAGAAATCTTACCCATAGACAAAAACTTGTCATATGGAAGGCAATTAAAACTCTATGGTCGCCTTGGTGAAATCATAGAGGATATAAAACTCATGAAGAAAACAACTTCAGAGATACAGACAGAAATTTTGGGCATTATATGGTTAGATGTCTCAAGAGTTTTAACTATTGCTAGAAGAGCCAAAACTTTAATACAAAGATTTGGTTTCTTGAATACAAAACTCATTTTGCCTCAAGCATTATATACTTTATCCACAAAAGACTTCAACAAACTAGTTAGTCTTGAGTTAGATAAAACCCTTCCAATAGATTACACCATAAATAGCTTGATTTTGCCAGAGCTTAATCTCTTTAGAGAAGATAATGTTATGGTTGAAACTTATATTTCTTATTAATTATCACATGTATTAGCCACTGATGTCATTAGCCACTCTATTTTTAGAAAGTAATCATTAATCTAATCAATAACCTGACTATTAATCTGATCATTAATTTAATTATTGACTTGATCAATGATCTGATCATTAATCTAATTATTGACCTGATCATTGATCTAGTCGTTGACCTGATCATTAACTACTTTTGACAGCTATATAAGCGATGAACCTTTTAGCTATAGAAAAGTATGAAAAAATAAAAAAATGAAAAAATGAAAAAATCAAAAGAAATAAATAAATAAAATAACAACTTTCATTTCAATCATTCTCTTATTGCTAAATTTTCTTTTCCTACTTTCAAGTATCTGAACATCTTAAAGATAAAAAATTACTTGTTGGTTATTTTTTACCCTTTTCCTGAAACATGTAATTGCAGTATTTTGAAGATTATTGAATAAAATGTAACTAAAGAGCACATCTGATACTTGATATTAAATTCTAAGAGTGCTGACATAAGACATAGAATTATACCAAGTGTGATTATTTGTTGACAGTACAGACTATCTTTCTACCTTCAGATTCCCCAGTTACCTTTAAAAAGAATAGTGACTGAGATATTTTATGAAACTGATCTCACATATTGAATCCATACTTATTTAATTCACTCTTTGAAGTTGAATTCATTTTGATTCCTTTCATTACCTTACAATTCTGTTCTCCTTTGCTATCCATTAGCTTGTTATTCCAACCCATAACAATATCATAAAATATCTTAGTTTTCTTAGTTATTTCTTAATTATTTTACAATTAATCTTAATATTTCTAATATTTCCAAAAATTTTTTTAATATTTCTAGAATTTTTATTATTATATTATTTTATAATTTTAATATTTTATTAAATATTTAATATTATTATTACTTTTGCTATTTTTTATTAAAATAATATTAAAATCTTTAAAATTGTTATTGTTATTATTATGTTTGAATTATTGTTGATGTTGAATTATTTTTAAAAACTTTATTTAATATTAATACATAACAATAATTGGTTTTTTGTTATATTAAATAATAAATTTACAAAAATTATAATCTAACAAAATCTTGGGTTTTTTTAACTACTTGTTTTTTATAATTATAATGTATTTTTGCTTTAAATTTTTTTTATCTTTTTAATACATATTTTATTGATTTATGCAATATAGTTTTGGCAATTTTTAATTCTTTTTTCTTATTATTGTGTACATTGGTTATTAATTATATTAAAAGTTTTTTTAACTATTTCTAAAAATAATAAATTATTATATTAACTAAGAAGTAATTATTTAAAATAATGATCATAAATATTTAATTACTTAACAAAATAGAGAGATAATATTGTCATTATTAATAAAAACTGCTTGACAAAAATATTTATTGGTTTTTATATTTTTTTAAAAATCAATAATTTTTGTAAATTTTTTAAAACCATAAATGTATTATAAGTTAGCCAAATATTAAGTAAGCAAAAGTTTCATAAAATTTTTGACTATTAAAAAAAATCTGACTTCTGAACTATTTTTAAGAATTTTAACTTAAATAAATTTTTAGATATTTTTGTTTTTAATGCTTTATTTTTGTTATTAAATATTAAAATAAGTGTATTAAAATTAAAATCAAAGCTAAATTTTTATTTTTTAAACTTGTATAGCAAAATAATTTGAGATTTATACCTTGTATTTTAGTATTGTTGTTAAATAAATTAAAATTAAACAAAAGTTTTTTGGACTTGTACTTTTATTCTTGAAAAGTGTATTTATTAATATAAAAATTAATATTTAGTTGCTTTAACTAGAAATTATTTCCAAAAAAAGTTTATTTAAATCTGGTTGGGTCTTTAATTATTATTATTTTCGAGATTTAAAAAACTTCCTTAAGACTTTTTAAGCAACAATAAAAGCATTGTAAAATTATTGTATTTTTTTTTTTATTAATAAGTATGACTCAACCACTATTTAACATACAGAAACATAATTAAAAAATCCAACTAAATGTGGCTTATGTGCCTGTTATATGTGACTAACCACTCTGACCAGTCTAAACTATACTATGTACTTATAAAAACTTTTACATCATTATTAATATCTGAAAAAAAATTACACAACTTATGCAAACCAAAACTAATAGCAAAAGACTTAAAATACCAAGCAGCTAAACAGTTCTTCCAGACAAAAAACCTGAATTCTCATTCAAAGGCACATTAATCAAGCCAATATCTTTAGTTAGATCAGTCTTTTTTAATCCTACCCTGAATTTAGCCCTGAACAATTACAATTCACTCCAATGTTTTTTAGCCAAATCATGAATAAAATTAACCATCACTTATAGTGCCTTTTTCTAATTATTGAAAATATTAATTGTTTTGTCCACCCATTTTTTAAAAACAAAACTCTTATACAAAACTATATAAACATTAATGTTCAAGATTCCAAAAAAAAGTGAATATAGCATCTTAGAAAACAATATATAGCTATTATTTGTCAGAGATTTCCAGAGTTAAACATGATCCAATAAAATATTAGTCTGTGTATTAGAGTTTTTTGGACAAGTAAAAACGTGATTAGGTAGTTCAATATTACCACAAGACAAATATAACACACTCAGATATATTTTGTTATAAAGTTTCTTTGTTATCATAGTTAATAGTCTTCTGTAAACAGTCTTTATTATATAAGTATAAAGAATGGCAAAAGCTCTGCTTATAAACTCAGTCAGCATGTGTAAATTTGGATGTCAAACTGCAGCAGTACTAATCCAATCAAAGATTTATTTACTATCTTGGCACTAGGACCAGCTTTCTATTGAACACAATATATAAACTAATAAACATTTCGAACAAAATGACAAATATTCTTAGAAACAATTTGGCCATTAGCCATTATAAATCTTTTATGAATTTTTACAAAAAACAACAAACCAGAATATATAGCTTTGCTCATTAGAATATCAGTTTTATCATTGCCCAAAATCCCTGAATGCCCCTTGATCTTTATTAATTTAACAGAAATGTTTTTAATTCTAATCAAATTAGCAATATAATGTTTCTTTACTCAACACTTATTACAAAAATTTGGACAATTCAGCATGAGTTCTAAAACACATGTATTCAATATAACTTGACTATCTAAATGCACAATTACAAAGCAATTAAAAAGAACACACTCTAAAGTTAAAGCTATTACCTGCAATTTAGTTAATATAGAAAATAACAGCCTATGTACTTCAATACTTATGCCTATCCCAATATCTGAAAAGTAAGTCACTGTTCTACTAGAAATTTTCAACATACTTAAATGTTTCAAAGAGCTATCTGTATACACACTGAAGCTATCTGTCTATAGTTTATGTAAACTATTATAAATATTTAGAAAGGCATTTGAATATAATAGATCTGAATAATCCAAATTAAAGACTGACACAACAAAAACAATTGAAAGTTTGTCTATATAAAATAAAGCTTTTTTAAATCACAAAAAAGCTAGGCCCCTAGAATCTAATATCTTTTAGTGATAAAAAGTTTTTCACTTTATTAAAACTTCATATCTATTTAGTAATCTATTACCAAAAGTAATACTAAAATGCTTCAAAAAGCAAACCACACTGAAATAAAAATAATTTCCTAAAATTTCAGACATAGAAAAGTGGCCAGAACCATAGAATATACTAAAAAAATTATTAATTAAAAAGATTCTGTTGTCCAAAAGCACTCTTACTGTATTTATGAAAAAATTATTTGAAGAATTGACTATCAATCTGACAAGATGCTGTAGAGAGTTCACAAAAGTCTATTCTAAAATCTGCAAATCCAAAAAACAATGCTTAAACAACTGTTTTAAAATTCCAGGTAAGTTAGCAAATACCATTAATATAGCAATCTTACTTTCAGCTTAAGCTGTACAAATGTTTTTAAACTGTAAATAGATAGATAATACAGAATTTTGTTGAGGAAATTTTTGAGCAAACTGACTTTTAATCTTAGCTTTTTTCTCATAATAACATCTTATTTTTGACATATCACTTTAAAAACAAAGCTGAATTGTGTATAATAGCTAACAATAGGCTACAAAACAGCCAAGATCAGATATGAAAATTGTTTATCAGATACAGTCTTCCTAAGAACCAAATTTGAGAAAAACTTAACATCAAACTGTGCTTTGACAAAACTAGATTTGGACATGTTTTCCATAAAAAGATAGATCTCCAAGTATAATGATGTTTACTGTACTTGGCTATTAAAATAGGCTGTTCACAAATATGCAAGGAAGCATTACTGATTCTCTGATTAATAAGAATGGCTACCATTTTATTATTGTTAATAAAAATATTATTTATCCTAAAAAACTTATTAACAATATCCAAAATATGCTGTATTAAAGTCTAACCATTTTTTATCCAAATTGTGTTGTCAACAAAAGCACCTGTTATGAAAAAAAAAGATCTGCCTTCACTAGATTTTAATCTGCCTGTCCTTGCCATAAAGTTCATATTAACTTTATAACTACATAAATATTCTTTTCTTTTGACCTTACACAACAAAAAATTATAAAAAATTCTCCAAAAGAGCAGTGAAAACATCTTGCTCTAATCAAGCCTATCCAATACTCTGTAACCATTAGAGAAACCAAAATCAGTTATTACTTTGTTGACTCTGTCTTTATATATGTATTCAAAAAACTTTATGAATCTGTTACACATTTTAGTATACTTTAAACTAGTCTCTAGATAATATTATCTTATTAAATTGTATGCTTTTCACATATTTTAAAGGACAAACCAGATTTTATGGCCTTTTTTCAAAGTATCTTTTATTATTGAGCCAACAGCAAACACAGAAAACTGAGTTGAAGTACCCTTTAGAACAAAAAAATTGTTACTATTGAGGACATTATATTTTGAACAAAAAGAGAAAATATAATCCAATAAAATTTTTGAAAGAATTTTCTTGGCTGTTTTAATTAGAACAATAGATCTAGTATTTGTTAAGACATTTTTCCACTTATATGACTTGGGAATTATCAAAATTTATGACTTTTTTTAAAGATTAGAAACATTTTCATAAGATAAACAAGAATTCAGTAGACACAACAAGCATTATAACATTATATTATCACAATGTTTT
Source organism: Geosiphon pyriformis (assembly GCA_016748015.1). NCBI lineage: Eukaryota > Fungi > Glomeromycota > Glomeromycetes > Archaeosporales > Geosiphonaceae > Geosiphon > Geosiphon pyriformis. The sequence goes on from JAAOMT010000525.1 coordinate 288,216, forward strand.
CACAGTTCATTAAAAATTCCAGACAAATCAGTTGCTTTGCCTTCAGACAAGTTACTAACAACTTGAATCAATTTACTTATACTAATTACATCTATTACACCAGAAAAAACACTCTTACTAACATAGCTCAAGAGCACATATTGGCAAGACCACACAGTAAAAAGTACTAGTTGTATTTTATACTTTCTTATCTAATTCACCATAATCTTATCCACCTTATTCTTTACTTTATTAGGTTCTAAAACCAACTCATTTCCAAATAATCCAGAACAACTTTTCAAAAAAAACATTTTAGAATACTCTTTATTATGCCATCTTTGTTTAAACTAAAATTGTTCATATGCTTTTCAATTGTTTTTTTTATGATTGCATCTTCTGTCACTTTAGATTCACAATATTTGGATTTTTTGTACTTTTTCTTAAGCAGAGACAGCTGTCTCAAAACTTCACTCATTTCTATATTATTACAAAACATATCTGCAATTTTTAAAGTTTCTTTATTATTTAAACTCAATTATTTTTTGATGAAACAATTAAATACTAACAGATTGTCCACTACTACACTTTTTACTATCTTAGAAACTAGTATTTTCATGTTAAAAAACTTTGAAAACTTCTTATTTTTTAAGTATTCAAAATCATTAAACCATTGTTTAGAAAGATTTCTATTAGCTGAGTTGATTATCACTCTCTTTAAAATCTTTCACATAGTATCCAAATTCCCTAAACTTTTTGCAAAACTACTCAAGACTTCAAGCATATTAGTAAAGACATCATTTTGAAAACAAGACTAATTAGCATCATCCAAATCTTTAACTCTAAATTTTCAGTGGTTCTTATTAGTTTGTTTACAAATTGTAAGCAAATGTTTATCCAATAAACCACCAAGACCAAGATTAATTATAATAGTATTATAATTAGTATCAAAAAATTTAGCCATACTTTTAACATTCTGAGTCATCACAAAAGAGAAAAAATGTTCACTAACAAAAATATAGTCAATGGTATTTTTCACATCCCAAAAATTTGAACCATGTTAATAGCTTAAAGACTGCACCACTAAAGAGAAAGTTACATAAACCCAAATCAAAACACTTCTTGAAACTAGCACTGTATCTTATTTTATCTTCATTGAAATTACTATCCAATACAACATAAGAGCTTGAATTAATTACTTGGGCAACAAAAGAGTTTACCATGTTGGTCTGACCAAACTGCAGATTAGCCAAAACACCAGCATACAAACCAATCAATGTTATCAAAATTTTATTGCCAAATAGTAAATAAACTAAAATAAGATTACTTGGAATTTTAGAGATCTTATAGATATGCCAAGCCAAAAAATTATTTAACACAATAGCCACCCCAGCATCCATGTATTCAGCATTTAATCCAGAAACAAAAACTTTTACACTTTGAAACCTATTCTTAATCCAAGATTGAGTCTGACATTTTAGCTTAGTTTTAATAAAAAAAATCCCCAATTGTCAGACTTAATATGTTATCTTATTATATCTTTCTGTTTAACTAAATTGTTTATTTCTTGAACATTACACATAGCAATCTTCCAGATAAAGTCATTTATTGAGAGGAAGTTGATGCTAACAAGACTGAATTGACACATAACATATTTAACTTTACCAAAACTGAACTCACAGATGCCTCAAGAGCTGACAATTTTGACTTTAGACTGTTCACCTTAAAGATTAGAATTTTTGAATTACTTAAATCCAATGCCAAAGTGGCTTTATTTAAAACTAAAGAGGAGATACAAAGGGAATTTGTAGGACATCCAAAACCATATTCAAATTTAAATCTAAACTCAAAAACACAATTATGACAAGAGAAAAAAGTTGAAAAATAAAAACTTAAAGTGTTAGGTCAATTATACTTAATTTTTTTTACAATATTTGCTACTTAATCAGCCAAAAGCTCCAAAGAATATTCCAGACAATTATTAATTAAAAAACCATTTTGAGAGACCAGATTGTTTACTTTATTATATAAAGCACTAAAGAAAGAGGCACCAAAGCAAGAACCAGAATTGAATTAAGAGCTTCCAAAAAAAGCAGAAGTGATTGAGACTATTTGTGCTCAAGATTTGTTACTAAAAGCAACAGAATAAGAGATTGGCACACTTTTTTTTGTGTATAACTTGACAAACTGAAAATGGTTTACTTCTGAAACAAATTTTTTATAAGGTTTTGTAGAAGACATAACTAATGTATCTAATGTATCACACTCTAAGGCAAAATAACCAAAGTGTTCACACTTTCCACAACAAACCAAATCAAATTTAATCCAAAAAAGTTTAATCCCACCAAGGATCAGTTTTATGTAAAAAACAGAATCAAGTTTTTTCTCAGACTCAAAGCCAATTACAGCACAGCAGATCTTATTACCAGATTCAAGTAAACAATTGATGATACAAGTTTTCTTATCAGCTCCTTCCAACAAAGTGCCCAAATCATGAGCCATTGTTCTCACAAACAAAATAAACAAAAATGTTCTGAACTGATCCCTTAATGCCCAGTATTACAGATAATTATTTGGGGTTTTAAATCAAATAACAAACTCATAACTTGGTGCTTGATAACTGATCTTGTTAATAATTATCTGAAGGTTTTAGTAATCTGAATGTTTTGATTAAGTTTTATGTATAATAGACAAAGATTCAATGGTTGTTTTTAGTAGTCTTTTAGAATCACAATTTCATTAATTTTTTTCTTGGCTTGGTGACTGGCAATCTTTTGGTAAGTAATTCATAATCTTCAAGTGTTTACCCTTTTACAAAGGTCTTTTACTAGGCAATTCTTGATGTCAATAACTTAGCAATTAATCTTTAATCAATTAGTCAACAACAAAAAATAACAAAAAGAAAAAGAAAAAAAAACAAAAATAAAGAAATAAGCCAAGATAATAAATGTTAGTATTCTGTTAATAGCTGTAATCAAAAACTATTGTTCTAGTGTGATTAAGTATCAATTATTATCAACATGGAGTGTTGATAGTGAAAATAAGGATTTAAGATAGCAAATAGTTATTTATTAATATTTGTGAATTTGAAGAATTGCTTAGATAAAATCTGAGCTGATAGATCTTGGTAAATAATTTTATTTAAGGAATTTTGTCTTTTTCTGCTTCTAATGCTCTTGCTATATATACATAATTTAGGTTCTACAAGATTATTTACATTTCTGAGCAATGTGCTATAATTTTTTAAGCAATGCTTATATTGCTGAGCAATATGTCTTAATTTTTTGATATTGCTCTACATTGCTAAGCAATATGCTGTAATTTTTAATATTGCTCTACATTGTTGAGCAATATGCTCATATGCTAACTACTATTCTCCTATTAATCTATCTGTTTTCTCTTTATACATTTTTTTTATAAGTAATATTATCTTTTTTTTTTAATATTGAGCTCTATTGAAATCTTCACTTTGAATTAAATTTAATACTTCTTTTTCTAATACTGTTTATTCAACTTTGTTTTTTATATCTTTAATTTGTATATTGTTTATTCTTCTCCATTGGTTAATGGTAATTGTCTTTATGTTAGAGTGTAACAATATTTTTGGGTAAGTTTGAAATATTGTGTGTAGTCAATAGATTGTTTTAATGTATAGTATTAGATTTGTTTTTTTCCCAATAATATTTTCAATATTTCATATTATTTTTTGATTGAATATTCTTTTAGTTTTATTAAGATATAATTTCTAAATGTTCAATTTTTGTTCTAATTGATAGTAGTAATATGGTATTAGAAGTTGTTTTGTTTATTATTTTTCAATTTTCTTTTGAAAGTTCTTCTATTGGAATTATGCTGAGTTTTTTCCCAAAAGTGTTTTTTACTTTCTTTACAATTTTATCTGACCAGTTTATTGATTGTTTTTGTGGTTACTGATATAGTGTACTTTTTTCTTTTTGTTTAATGTTTTGATAACAAATTGTTTGGTAGTTGATAACAATTTCTATGTTTAATTGTTGTTGACTTAAGGTCTGAAACAATTGTTAAGCTAAGGTGTGAATATGATCTGGTATTTCTATTTTTTTTATTGCTTTTGTCATGTATTTCATGTCTTTATATACTCTTTTGGTTGTTTAATTTGATGTATTTGGTTTAATAATTATTACTGGTTCCAGATTTTGTGAAATCTTGTCTGGTTGAACTAGTATTCATTGTATTTTCAGTTGTAAAATATTATTAGTAGATGACAATACTATATGATGATATGGTTTTAGTCAATCACTATGTGCTGCTTTGGCTAAGATTTTGTTGTTCTATCTTAATTTATAAGCTTTATTTCCTAGAATATCTTTTATGTAAAATGATCTATCTTATTTGGAGTCAAATTTTTCATTCCATTGTTTTTCCACTTTGGTATAATGTAAAAATACTTTGTCTCTAATCTTGAATTTAACTAGTTTATCTAATAGTTGGTTATCATCTTTTTCTTTTTGTTTTTTTTGTGACTTTTGAATATTATTAGCTACTCTTTATTATTTATTTTCTAGTGTTTTTATTTAGTCATATGTTCTTTTCAACAATGTTTCTTGGAAATTGTTTTCTGTTATTAGTTCAATTGGATATGTGCTGACTTTTATTTTCACTGATAATGTTGCTGTTCTACTATATACTAATTTAAATAGTGTTACTTGTATAGTGTTTTGCTTTATTGTCTGATAAGCAAATAATACTAATAATATAAACAAATTTCATTCATCTTGATTTTTTTGGCTGATTTTGGCAATTGTTTTACACAATGTTTTATTAAATCTTTCGACTAAGCTATTGGTTTGTGGATAATATGATAATAATAATAGTCTTTTTATTCCAAATCTTTGATTTAATTCTGCTAATATTCTATTTACAAAGTGAATTCCTTGGTTGAATAGTAATTTTTTCAGGCATCTGTGTTGACAAATTAAATCTTGATGAACAAATTTGGCAATGAATTCTGCATCTACTTTTTAAATGGCTTTTGCTTCTGGCCACTTAGTAAGATAATTCATGGCTACTGCAATATATCTGTTTTCTCTGCTGGTTATTGTTAATGGTCTGACTAAGTTAATTCCAATTTGATTAAATAGTTGTTCTACTTTGATTGGTTTTAATGGTTTACTGGGTCTTGTTTCTTCTCTTCTTTAACAAGCATTACAATTTTGAACATATTAGATGATGTTTGAATATATTGATGGCCAATAATATTTTTTTCTAGTTTTTTCTATGGTTGTTTTTTTATAAAAGTGTCCTGCTGTTAGATTAGAATACATGTTGAATAGTATTGTTTCTTTTTCTGGTTCAGTAATTACTCTAGTTGATTGATCTGGATTCTTTCTGTTTTTTCAATAAAGTATATCTTAGTAAAAAATAAAATATTTGGATTGTTGTTTAATATAATTTCATTCTTTTGGAGATAATTTCTTCTTGAACTGTTAAGTATTTATAAAATGTTGCAGTTGTTAATATTTTTGTATATTTATTTTTTGTTATATTTTTGGATTGAAATGTTCTTAGATTTGTTTTATCTGTAACAAACTGTTAGCATTTTCATTTTTTTTCCCCTTTTTGTTATGTACTGTATAATTAAATAATAAAAGTTCTATTTTCTATCTAGCATAGCAATTATCTCCAAATTTTTGCTTCTAAATTAAAGTCAATCCTTTATGGTCAGTATATATGTCGAATTTCTGGCTTAAGTATTCTTTTTATTTCATAACTGCCCAATAAATTGCTAAATGTTTTAGTGCTAGAGTTTTATAGTTTTTTTTAGCTGGACTTAAGCTGCAACTAACATATGCTACTGGGTGTTCTCTTTTATCTGGTCTTTTTTGAGATAGTACAGCTTCTAATGCTTAACCTAACACATTGGTTGTGATTATGAATGGCTTGTTATAATTTGAATAGATCAGTACTAGAGCTTGAATAAGCTTTCTTTTTAATGTATCAAAAGCTTCTTGCTGGTTTTCTGTCCATTTATATTTGGTGTTTTTTGTTTGGAGTTAGTGTAATAGCTGAGCCAGTTTAGAAAAGTCTTTGATAAAGCAGCAGTAATAATCTGTAAATTCCAAAAATGTTTATAGTTTGGTATTATGAGAGTGTTTTCTTGGTATATTTTAATTATTGATATCTCATTTTAATTGCAATCAGTCTCTTGTGAGTTTTTCGACTTTATGTGTTGAATATTAATGATAATATATTGAAGGTTTTCTCTTGATGTTGTGATGTAAGTTTTATTTTTAATTTTAATTGTCTTTGTATGTTGTGTACTTCTTTTCAGAGGCTAATCTGAAATCTACCTGCTGTCTGGGGCTATCTTTGCAATTGTCTAATGTGTTTTTCTAATTTAGAAACACAGAATGTTAATGGTTTTTTTGCAATTTCCCTAAGTATATAATAAAGTTTTTTTAATTTAATTAGTAACTACATGAATAATTTTGATCAGAAATTATTCTTTCAAAGGATTCAAAAATGGAATAATAGTCTTATTTGCTAAAAAGAATATATAAATTCTATTGTTAATTTCGTAATTTTAATGTTCATTCAATTTATTATTTTTTTTATTAATTTTTTTTGAATAAGATTTTATTTAAATATTTGTTGTTTTGAGTTGAAGCTGCTTTATTCTTCATTATTAAAAACTATTGCATATATATATAATTATTGTTTTACAAAATAACGTCTTGTAATATTCTATTTTCATTATTTCTAAATAAGGTTTGCTACTATTGTGAAATAGTGCTTATTGCTTTTGCACAATAGTACTTGTTGCTATTGTAAAATAGTGCTTGCTGCTATTGCATAATAGTGCTTGCTGTTATTTGTAAATCATTTCTTTTTATATATTATTACTGTGCTATTTTATAATTAACTAATTTATATTATTTATAATTTCTATTAAATTCTTGAACTATAATATTGGTTAAATTGGTGAGTACTGAAAAGTTTTTAACTATCTTAATTTTGTCTGGATCTGTCTTGATTCCGTCTTTGCTTACAACATGTCCCAAAAATTTTAATTTTGTTTTTTCAAAAAAATATTTGTTGGCATTTAGCTTTAGTTTTGCTTTTCTTAATCTTTCAAATACTTGCTGTAAATAATGAAAATAGTTATCAAATATCTTTGAAAACACATTGGTATTATCCAAATATATGACTACTGATTTCTATAACAATCACATATAGACAATTTTTATGAGTTGTTAGAATATTGCTAGAACATTTATTAAGCCAAATAATATTACTTTTAACTCAAAATTTTCTTCTCAAGTTGTAAAAGCTGTTTTCTTCTTATCTTCTGATTTCATGATTACTTGCCAATAACTGCTATTCAAATTTAATATTAAGAACCATTTCTTTTCTCCAAAAGCATTGAAAAGTTCTTGGATCTTTGAAGTTGGCTAGCTATCTCTTTTGGTTACTTCAATAAGTTTTTAGTAATTCACACAAAACCAAATTTTCTCATTTTTTTTCGAACTAATACAACTGGTAAAGATTATAGACTTATTGATAGTTAAATTAACTTATTGTTCAGCATTCTATTAATTTTTTGGTAAATAATTTTATGGCTGGTTGGTGGTACTTGGTATACTTTTTGTTTTATTGGCATGGTATTTTCAGTTTTAATTTGGTGTTGGATTATGTCATTTCTGCTAAATTTATTTTTACTCACAAAAATGTTGGTGAAATTATTGAGTAGTATTTTGAGTTGTATCTGTTGTAATGGGTCTAGATTTTCTAAGTTTATCTGTTTTAATTGTTTTAGTTAAAGCAAATAACATTTGTTCCATTTATAGATTGTTTGTAATATAATATCCACATATTTGCAAAGCTGTGTAAAATTTAGAATGGTGTTTGGTAGTTGTTCTTCAACTTCAATACTTAAATATCTGATGGTAGTTTCTTTTAGTATCTCAATAATATCTTCTGTTGTATTGTAAATAAGAATTTTGATATGTTTCGGGCTTTTGGCTGGTATGTAAAAATTGGTAAGTCTAATCTTTTCTAATTCACAAATGATAGTTTTTACTTCAAAAATTTAAGCTTGATCCTTTACTCTTTTTTCTATGGCTAATATGTACTAGTTATATGATAGAATAAAAATTGGTTGATAAATAAAGATAATTTTTTCTTTGTCAACAATTTTTTTCTTTGTCATATTGACTGGTATATTTATTTTACTTATGGATCCAAATCTATTAGTTTCTCTTATTGTTATCCCTAATTTTTTTCTGTTTCTTATTGATATTAATTAAGCTATTTTAACCAGAAGCAGGAATATTGCTTGTGCTATTTTTTTGTTTGGCTCTATAATATAGATTTTTTCTGAATTATTTTGTAGTATTACAATAATATTTTCCACATATTCTGTATTAATTATTCCTTCTCTAATATTGATTTTTTTTCACTAAACTACTCCTAAATATTAATTAAACCATTGTTGTTGCTGAGATTTCCAGTGCTATTTTAAAATCAATGCATATGTATGAGTATGATTCCAATTTAATGACATCTTTCCCTAAATATCTTAGATCAAATCCAATATTGGTATTATGTATATGTTCTGACATAATACCTTCATTATTATTGCTAAACCATTTTAGTTTTTGCTCTTTAGTGAGATCAAAAAGTGCAATGTATTGTTCAGTGTTTGAATCATAATTTGGATTGTTGTTATTTTGGTTATCATATTAAATAGAACTGGAACCATAGTTATTATTGTTGTTGTTGTCAAAGTTTAAATTGAAATTGAAATTTACTTTCAATTTTAATGTGCAGCTGCTGATTGGTTCTACCTTTTCTAAAATCATGTAGATCATATGTGACGGTAGATTGTAAATGAGGTCACAATTGTTACAATATTCAAAATTAGTAAGAATTAAATCATGTTAGCATAATTTAGTATTTAACTGTTTTAGCCATTGTTTTTGCTCTTCTTTTGTTAGAACCAGTTGTTTATAGTGCTTGTAAAATTCTTTGGAATTGTCTTTAATATCATTAAAAATGTCAAAAGTTTGAATGTATTTAGGTTCTGGAAGTAATAAAAAGTTGTTTTTGATTTTTAGTAGTTTATTGGTTATTGTGTTTTCTGTTTTTGCATTCACTATTTTCCAAATTTTATGTTTGTCATGAAAATATCTTTTTAATTGTCACAATGCTCTTTTTTATGTATTATCAATTGGAGTTTTTTTACATATCCAATTATTTATTAGGATAGTATATTAACATGTTTTATTGCATGTTTCTCTACACTCAGGAATATTATTCTACATTCTTTTGTTAGGCAGAATGGTTTTATAGGTGAAACAAGACTTATTTTTCTATTTTTCTTGTTTTTTTGGTCATCCAAACCATTCAAAAATGCAAGAATGACAATAGAATTTTGTTGCTGTTGAATATTTTTTATTGTCATTACAGTATGTGTTTATTGATAACAATTTTTTGCCACAATCAACACACACCAGTTTCGGTCAGCAATAGTTAGATGATTGTGGTAAGATATAAATATATGGGCTATAAGTTGTAGTGATTACTGGTGCTGGGTCTTTTTTTTTTTGGTTTTTTCCTATCTCTAACTTGGTGTCTGCTTGTTCTGATTACTGTCAATTCACAATATTTAATTGGTTTTTCAGATAAGTTTTTCTTTTCACTTTTCTTTTCTATTGTTGTCCCATAAAGATATGAGCAGTAGTTTGTTGTGATTATTGTCAGTTCATAAAACTTGATAGACTTTCCAAATAGGTTTATTTTTTTTTTCTTCCAGCTCAATCAACAGTTCCTTTTTTTAAGAGGCTTTAAAGTGATTATAGATAGCAGGTATACAAATATGCTGTCCATCAAAATTCAACTGGAGCTTTTGTGTATTCTAATCAAAAATGGCATTAGTTTTGAACAGCCAATTATTACCAATGAGAGCTTAATACTAAGTGGCTTTCATGATTAATATTTTGATAGATATAATGATGCCATTGACTTCAAACAAAAAGTTATTGATTTTACTTATTAGAGTCTTTGTCATTTTATCAGCAGTAATAATTCTGGTGTTGGCAGTGTGATCAACTCAGCAACCTAATTGGTCTATGAGTTGTCAAGTAATGATGCTGCCTGCTGACCCACTGTTCAAAATTAACTTAATAGAATGGCCATCAGTTTTAGCATCAGTATATATTGCAGTTATGGGTTTTTTTTCAAGAGCAGCACAACTAAAAAAAAGTATTTTAGACTGTTCCTCAAGTTTGAAGAGAAAGATAGCTGCTAATGAGTCATTATTGATGATGGTTGTTAGTAGAATGTTGTTGATAAGTGGTTTTGAATAGATCTCTAAGTAGTTGGGTAAAATGTCTTTTGGAGTAACCAGAAGACTTAAATAGTATTGGGAACTTGGGTTTAGAACATATCTAGTTTCCAAATTTTTTGGATGTAATTCTGAGGGTTGTTGAAATGTGTTGAAAATTGGTTAATAAACAACTATAGCCAATCTTCAGTTTTGTTGGAAGATTTTCGGCCTTTGATTTCTGTTGGACACAGTTATTTGTGGTGGTGTTTGAATGAGTTGAGGTTAATAGATTAGTTGTGGCTACAGTAGTTGATATATAATAAGTGTTATTGGTTGATATATTGGAGGTACATATATTAGTTGTTGTGTTATTTGGATATAATTAGATTGATACTAATCTTGATTTGGATAATAATTCAAAGTTTAAAATCTGCAATCAGGATTTCAATATTGATTTCCCAATCATAGATTATTATTATATACTTGGCAGCTAGCTTTAACATGACTTTGTTTACCACAATTGTAGCAAACACACATCTCTGGTTGCCATAGTTAATTGGTTAACAATAATAAATATGCTTGATTTTGGAAACAATTTGAGTTTTTTGCATTATTACATTATTGTGGAAGTTGATAAATTGCTTGATTGTTAGCTAAATATCTCTCAATTTTCTGATTAATTGATTTACTAAACTGTTTTAATTTGGAATCCAAGTCAGATAATTTATTCATTACTAAATTTACAGCTTAGGCATGGTTGGCTTTTAATTCAGCTGATTCAAAATCTCTGGCATAGATAATGGTGGCTTGAAAGTTGGCTGGATATAATAAACATATGCATTGAAGGATGCTATTGTGTAGCCCACAAATAAACTAATTCAGAATCTGGGCCACTGTAAAATAATCTGCATCAATGGCTTAAATTTGGCACAGATTCCTGTGGAAGCATTCTAGATAGATAGTAACTGCTTTACTTTCTCTTTGCTTGATAATAATAAAGGTATTTGTCAAGCACTTAATACTATTATTGTTACTGAAATATCTCAAGAATTCAAGTTTGAAGTCTTGAAAAGTTTGTGGTTTGGTAGCTAAATTTTGATATCATGAATTAACAGTATTTTAGAAAAAATAGAGAATTGTTTAGAGGGCTCTGTTGTCATTCCATCTATTGGCTGCAATGGTTTTTTTCACATTATTAAGCCATACTTGGGCATTATTCTTCTTGCTGGTAAATTTTTTAATTTTGGCAATGGGTGCATATATTATCAGTATTAATAGTAGTTGTTATTGCAGTTGGAGTTGGGGTTGCTGTTGCAGTTGCTGCTAGAGTGGTGGTTGTGACTGTTGCTATTGTTGTTTGGCTATTGGTGAGACTAGAGGTAGATTGATCATGATTACTAAAGATAAGTTTTTGGCAACAATAAGAACAGTATTTAGATTGTTCTGATTTTGCTGAGTTGGAATAATCAGGGTTTAAATTTCTAGGTTTTCTAAAATCAGATTTTGCTTATTAATTTCTTGATTGTTATCTTTTTCTTCTTTGAAGTTGGTTATTTCCCAAGGACTAACAGTTCTGAAATCTGGTTATAATGATGGTAATTGAGTTTCTGATGGCATTAAAGATTGCAATTTAAATCTCTTAAAATAATCACTATATGTTTCTAATAACTCTGCTTTCTTCTGTTTACTTTGGAACAGAATTTTGTTTAGTGGTGTTGTTACGTTTACTGTAGACACAGCTATTATATTGATAGTGCTTTCAAGTGTGTGATAATATGATAGATTAACAGATAAATCAAATCTTTGTTTTTTCCAAGTGGATAGTTGAATTTGCTTTGGGGTTTCTGCTGATGTTTGTAGTCTTTCTTTTCCTTTGTCAGCAAAAGTAATAAAGAATTTTTGTTTAGTGTATTTTTCTATTTTTTTATTTATTTCTGTAATTAGTGGTACAAATAAATAATTCTGTGACAATGTGGTGCTTTGGAGTAGTTTATTAAAGAAATTGTTAAAGACAGATTCTGAATCTTTTTGGTCTTCCAAATAATATACTATTTTTTTGTTGATGTAGCAATTGAAAGCTGATTCTATTGGCCAATTATTATTTTTTAATTCAAGATAAATGTAATAATATTAAAATAAGAATTTTGTAAATTCCAAATGGTTTGTCCCTATTTTTTCAGATTCTGTCATTGTTTTGGATAGATGCTGTTGATGCTGGTTCTCTGTTGAATTAAATCTCACAAAAAGCACCAAATGTTACAGGTAATTATTTGGAGTCTCAAATCAAATAACAAACCTGTAACTTGGTGTTTAATCACTGATTTTGTTTGTAATTATCTAAAGGTTTTAGTAATCTGAAGATTTTGGTTAAGTTCTATGTATAATAAACAGAGATTCAATAGTTGTTTTCAGTAGCCTCCCAGAATTGCAATTCCAGTCGGCAATTCTCTGATAAGTAATCCTTAATCTTCAAGTATTTACCTTCTTGCAGAGGTCTTTTACTAGGCAATTCTTGATATCAATAATTCAATGCTTAATTTTTAATCAATTAGTCAACAACAAAAAATAACAAAAATAAAAAAAATAAAAATAAAAATAAAAGAATAAGCCAAAGCAATGAATATTAGTATTCTGTCAATAGCTGTAATCAAAAGCTATTGTTCCAGTATGATTAAGTATTAATTACTATTAATATAAAATGTTGATAATGAAAATGGGGATTTAAGATAGTGAATAGTTATTTATTAATATTTGTGAATTTGAAGAATTGCTTAGATAAAATCTGAGCTAAAGATCTTGGTAAATAATTCTATCTGAAGAATTCTGTTTTTTTTTGCTTTTAATACTCTTGCTATATATACATAATTTAGGTTCTATAAAATTGTTCACATCCCTGAGCAATATGCTATAATTTCTTAAGCAATACTTATATTGCTGAACAATATGCCCTAATTTTCTAATATTGCTCTACATTGTTAAACAATGTGCTCATATGCTAAATATTACTTTCCTATTGGTCTATATGTTTTTTTTTTATACATTCTTTTATAAATAACACTAAATATCACAATTTTTTACGGCTTTGGTTATTTGTACAGAATTTTTCTCAATTAAAAATGACTATTTTACAATCAACATATTAGCATAACTTGATTTAGCAAACTCTATTACAGCTTTCTGCCATATTTTAATCAGTTAAATTTTGATTAACTTAATCTCTTCAAATTCAGATACTGTGGTGATGATTATATTTTTAAGTGTATTTATAAGAATCTTTTTAATTACTACAGCCCAATCTGATCTTATTTCTTGTCTTTTTAGATTACTGTTTATATTAATTCTCTTTTTCTTAACCAATAAAGTGGCTATTTCTATGTTTTTTTCTGAAGTAAAAATAGATCAGATAGTTTTTTCAAATTTTGAGGAGATAGTGGCTCTCCCAAAACCATTGACAACTGAAAAAATTTTTCTAACAAACAAAGTTTTTGCCAATACTGATTTTTTTTCTACTGCTGAGAAATTAATATCCAAAACAAAAGATTTTCTAATAGGCACTTCAATCTGAGTTTTTACCATTTTGGAATCAATTTACTTTTTGTTAAAAGAGATATTAAGAAGAAAAGGGAAATGAATCATATTCTTATCTATTTCAAAGTCAATAGTATCAACAAAAAAACTACTAATTAAAGCATTATTGACTTTCTTAGCTTTGAGAGTTATTGCAACTAAATTGAGAAAAGAATCACTACTTAAATCCATTATAATACTACCAAGCTCATTGTTACTAAGCTTACTATTCATATCCAAATACACACTACTATTGACATTAAATTTGGTCAAAGAAATTTTTTTTTTATAATCTAAGTGCTTAATATTGCCAACAGAAACTTTTTTCTTTTAAGAAAAGTACTACCAACAGAATCATAAAAAACATCTTTTAAAGCTTTTTTCTTAGACATATTACTACTCAAAACAGCCTTCAGATTTACCACAAAAGAGTTATTAGCTTGAAAAATGTTAAAGATAATAAAGCAAATAAGATAAAAAACAAAAAACTTTTTTTTCAAAAAATTGCTCTTTGGGAAATTTGGACAAAGAAGAGAAAGAAGTGTTTTATTGCAATTTTAAATATATAATCTGTTATTTTATATTAATAGTATATTAATTTTAATTTCAATATTTTTAATCATATTGTTATTGTTATTGAAATTTTTGAAATTTTTAATTATTTTAAATAGTTTAGACTAATAGTTTTAAAAGTTTTGTAAAATTTATAGTTATCTATTTATTAACTATTTATTAAATCTAAAGCATAAATAATAAATAATATAATAGTCATTTAAAAAGTAAGAACAAATACAAAAAAAATTATTAAACAAGAAAAAACATATTTAAGTCATATTTGTTAATTATTTTCTATTATTAAGCTAATTTCACAATTATATTTAATATTAAATTGTTTTTTAATGCTAAAAAAAACCATAAAGTATAAGAAAAATTAGTTTTTGATTTTTTTGTAAAAAATATATTTATAGTTTTTTAGTATAACTTTTTCAGAATTTACATATTTAATTAACTTTAAATTGTTTTTACATATTTGATAACTACTTTTTTTAAGCTTTATATATATTATTTAAGTTTTATTTTCTATTTAAAAATTAGAATAAATATTTTAATTTTTTTATTATATTAAGTAGTAAAAAATATGTTATGTAATTTTTTAAAAACTATTAAATAATTTGTTAAATCTGTTTTTATTTCATTTTTTATGTAAATTATATAACCAAAAAATCTTGAAAATATTTTTTTACTATTTAAAACTTGTAGTTTTTATTATGTTAATTAGCTGCTATTGCTTTCTTAAAAATATTTAATTATTCAATTATATTTAAGTATTATTTCAGAAAAAAAATAAAAAATTGTTTTAATGTTTAAAAACTGTTTATATTTTTTTAAAAGCTAATAAAATATTTTGATTTAAGAAATACTCTATTGTTGTATTATATTAGATATTAAAATTTAAAATAAAAAGTTTAAATATTTGTAATATAGAAATGATTTAATAGTTTTCTTTGTTTTTAGTTTTTAAAAAGATTTTATTTAATTAATAAACAGCTATCTAATTATAAATTTAATAATTTAAATCTTTAAATTACAAAAGTAATTATTTAAAAATAACAGAGAATATTATTTGATTAATTTAATTAATTCATTTGTTTTTGGTTTTAAAATTTTTTTAAAATAGACTTGATTAAAAAAGTAGATTTTAGCTAAATAATTAATCTGAAACCAATTTTAAAAATCTTGAAACTGTTAACTAAACTAAATTTTAATAGAAAAAAGTTAAAACAAAATAAAAAAAATTATTAATTATAACCAATAAAATAATTTTGTATATTTTGTGCTAAAAGTAATTGTTTATATGATAATAAATAATTTAAAAATTTTGACAATCTTACAAAAAACATTACTTTTATGTTATAAATTAAAATAATATGCTAACAAAAAACAAATATTGTTTAATAAAAAAATAATTGATAATTAAATTTAACTTAAAAAGTAAATTAAATTTGTAAAGATTTAATATATAAAATTAGTTTTATAAATATTTTAATTGCTATTCTTTTTAAAAAAACTAAAGATAAAAAATAATACAGTTGTTATAATTAATAATAAGTATTATTTGTATTTTATATTAATATTTATTTAATTTATTTTAAAAAATAATAATATATAAATTAAAAAAAAATTAAAATAAATTTTTACAGTTTTAAAAAGTTTTATTTATATATTTTTTAAAAAGATATAATAATTAAGTCAATAATTATATTAATGAGTTAATTAATAATCAAATTATAAAATTAATAATTAAGTTAATAATTACATTAATAATTTATTTTAAAATTAGAATAGTTAATATAAATAATATTAATAGCTAATATATGTAACTAAATATAATTAAATAATCAATATAACTAAAAATTAAAAGATTTAATTATAATATTATTAATAATATTAAATTGGTTTTTTAAAAACGTAGCTTCAAATTTGTTAATTTAAAGTTAAATTTATTAATTTTTGGTTGTTTTGATTATGTTATTATTGGTCATTAAAAAAATTAATGCAAAGCTATTTTTAAATTTAGTTATTAAAAATGTAAATCAAAAATTTTAATTAAATGATTATTAATATGGTTAGAAATTTTTAAATTAAAAATAAATTTAATGTTATTTATTATGTAATAATAATAATAATAAAATAGTTAAAAAATCAGATATTATTGTAAATAATAATGTTTTTTTCAATAAACAACTTTTTAGTAAAAAACAAATGTATTTGCAAAATAAAATATCTGTTTTTTATTGATTTAAGTAATATTAATTAGCTTAAATGGCAAATTATGTGTTGTATATACCACAATTCATGTTTAATATAGATAAATAAATTGCCCAAAAATAGTTATTGATTAGATTACATTTACAAAACATGAAATAACTTATCAGATTTTATGTATTAAGTATTAATAATAAAATTAAATAATTTCAATTTTTTATTTTGTTGATTGTATATATGTAATAATAATTGTATTTTGTAATAAAGATGTTGTTTTCAAAAACTGAATTACCAAGTATAAAACATTTTTAATTAAATTAAATAAAAGGTTATGTAAAAAACTTCGTTTTTATTATTTTCAAAGCAGAATTGATTTGCAGTTTTGAAAGCAAAATTTTTAAATTCTATCACTCATAATTGAAAATAAATTTACCCCTAACTTTTTAATAATTGTTTTACATATAAAGATATTTTTACTATTTAAACAAGAAAAATAAAAAAATGTTCATACTTGTTTGAATAAAGGTAAATGTAAAAAAGCCGAATTTAAAAATGGCAAAAAATTAACCCTTTTCTCTTTCAAATAAACCCATTTATTTTTGGACATTCAAAGAAACTAAGGTTTTCAACTCATTTCTAAATAAAAACCAAGTTTATTTTTTTATATATGGTTTAATTTCAAAATAAGTAAAATTCAATAATATCCCATAGAGAAATTTCGCAAACCATTTAGACTATTGTTTATATTTTGATCTTAGGCTTGGGAACAAGAATATTTCCAAAAATATTTTTTTTCTGACTAACTAAAAAAAATCCCTCATCATTTTATATTTGGCTTTTAAAGAATGTGATTCTATTTTTTGGGTAGTTGTGTATAATCTATGATTTTTTATATTGTTGTTAATGTTATTTACAACACCTTTTTCCGTATAAAATAAAAGTAATTTCAGCGATTTGAAATTTTCAAACATCTTTTTTATTCCCCAAAAAAATTACCTCATCCAATTCTAATCGTTTATATATAGACACTCTAAATTTAAAATTTCTAATAAAAAAATATATTCTTTAAAGTAATATTTGAGTTATATTCATAGAAAATATATATTTATAAAGCCATTTATTATCATGGAAATAAATGCAATATTATCCCACCTACTTTTGTTATTTACATTTAATAATATTAAAAACATTCAAAAAGGATAAAACACATAATTCAAAAATTTTTCAAAGAAATATTTTGTTAGATTAAAAAGAATGAAACGAAGTAATACACACTCAGTACAGAGTATTAAATAGCTGAAATAGTGTGATACATTGCCTCTTCATCAATGTCATAAAAAATATTTAATATATGCCAAATTTTTATAATTAATGATGTTTGTCTAAATGATTTATGATAAGAAACGCGTATCTATCAACGAAATTCACAAATGAACAAACGTCATGGTAAAAATTGAATATATTACCTGAAATCTCTCCTTAAGGAACGCTTTCATTTAAATTATGTTTAAATGTATGGAAAATCATGTTGCCTGACAATAATTATATGTTACAGTTCATTTTCGGTTTATTCTTTGATCATTTAGGGAGTTACTTTTTGTCGAACAAAATCTATATTTTCTAACCTTTGCATTTTTAAGTCAAAATTCAAAGGCTATTTTTGTCACAAGAGAATTTACATTGTCTCATCGTTACTGATTATTACCCCATTTAATTTTGACCCAATTTTGTATGTATCGACATTTGGCGAGAGGTTTTGATAGGTCAAAGAACATGTGAGATTTAAAAAGGTGAAAAAATATTATATTTTTAACAACAAATTAAGTATTCATTATTTCCCTGACTTTTTAATGGGAAACAAAAGATGTGAATAAGAATGTTCTAGCCACATTTCTTTAAAAAATATTTCCATAATATATTTTTTTAAGCGAAACTGATCATAAAATTCATTAAAAAGTTTCTTGGTTCAATTTTTTTAGTAATTTAATTATTTTTGTTCGAAAGAAATATCGAGACAATTTTATTCCAAAATCGTAAAGTTTAAATTACTTTTCAAAAAACCAGCTTTTTTTAAGATAAAACGGAAAAAATATTTTCCTCAACAAAACCTGTTTTACCTAGAACTAAACCAGATTTTTGTTTTTCATAATATTAATTTATTAGAAAATGAAACCAATTTTGTAATTTTTATAGCAGTAATAACTACAATCAACTGGTTTTGCCCAAGAAGATTAACCGGATAATTAGAGAAAGGGAAATAATTTTATCTTTCAAGAATTGTTCTCGCTTTTCTTTTTTCAAATCCCCCAAATCAAAGATGTTGGAATGAAATATTTTTCGATTTTTTTTCTGATTTAAATCTTGTAGGAATAAAATAAAATTTTCATATTTAAAGATATCCAATCCATCGATCAAAACATCTAAAAAAATTTCAAAAGCCTAAGCCAATTTTTTGGAAAAGCCACCTTTAAATTTTAATTATGAAGGAGGTTTCAATATTGAGTTTTTGATTCATTTCGCAGCGCCGAAAAATTTCTTTTAAACGTATTTTCAAATTTTGTAAAAGGATTTTTTTCAGGTTTTACAGCCGAAATCTCAAAACTGCAGTAAAACGATTGGATATCTCAAAATTAGGATATATTTGGAAGGATAAACAGGGGTAAAACTTCCCCAACCAAAAAGCCTGTAAATAATAAAATTTTTTTATCAAAGATCAAAAGATCTGCGGATTATCAAAAAATTTGCCCATTAACCGTCATCATCATCAATAAAATAAGCCATCAAATGGCTTGGTTCCCTTTA
This sequence comes from Geosiphon pyriformis, assembly GCA_016748015.1. Lineage (NCBI taxonomy): Eukaryota > Fungi > Glomeromycota > Glomeromycetes > Archaeosporales > Geosiphonaceae > Geosiphon > Geosiphon pyriformis. The sequence goes on from JAAOMT010000525.1 coordinate 307,633, forward strand.
AAGTATTAACCGCTGAATCCTTTTTTGTAACTATAACTTAATTATCATGGCCTTTGCCCACCTTTAATTTTTGTAGGTTTAAATTGTCAAATTTCAGGCTAAACTATTGTGAGAGAATTGATTATCAGTCATGTTGATTTTTGCCAAGTAACTGGGCTTGGATCTCAAATTTTAGATAATCAATCATTTTGTTCCATTATTATTATTAGAGGAAAAACAGGTGGGCTTATTATATGAGTTCTCACAAAATTACCCAAATAAGTGATGAAAAGTCAAATTTAACGAAAATGAATTTTGAAGAAAGGAAGCCACAGTTTTCAAAACTGTTTCTCTAAAAAAACATATAATTTACTAGCAAAACGATTTCTTATAAAAGTAAAGCTTTCCCGTTAAATTTTTACCCATCTCATCAAGAAGAAAAGCTTCTCTTTCTAAATCTTTTACACTCAAAGAATTAAAAATGTCAAAAACTAGCATTTGCCTTAGCATTTTGTTTGCCAGCACCCTGGTGCTCGGAGAGCCATTTCCTCTTTGGTATAAACGCGGAGGTAACGGAAATAATAACGGTAACGGAAACATTGGCAGCCAGAATGGAAACAATAACGGAAACAACAATTTAGGAGGAGGATTTAACGGCAATAGCAATGGTAACAACAATCTCGGCTCATATAATGGCAATAGCAATGGTAACAACAATAGACCATCTTACTGGTATAAACGTGATTGGTATAAACGTGATTTGTATAAACGTGATGAGGAGGAAAAACGTTGGGGCAAGTATAAACGTGATGAGTATAAACGTGGAGGTAACGGAAACAATAACGGTAACGGAAACATTGGCAGCCAGAATGGAAACAATAACGGAAACAACAATTTAGGAGGAGGATTTAACGGCAATAGCAATGGTAACAACAATCTTGGCTCATATAATGGCAATAGCAATGGTAACAACAATAGACCATCTTACTGGTATAAACGTGATGAGGAGGAAAAACGTTGGGGTAAATATAAACGTGGTTTGTATAAACGTGATGAGGA
>JAAOMT010000525.1:308690-319635 GCA_016748015.1 Geosiphon pyriformis
CTTGGATCAAATAACGGAAATAAAAATGGTAACAATAACCTTGGCTCCAATAATGGTAACCTCAATGGCAACAATAATCTAGGTAACAATAATGGAGGTAACAACGGGAACAACAATGTAGGAAGCAATAACGGAGGTAACAATGGTAACAACAATGTGGGATCTAACAATGGTGGTGGCAATGGAAATAACAACCGTTAAAGAGTTATAAGCTCGAACAATTTTTCATATTAGCATTTCTTTTGTTCATAGCGTAGAATATTTAAAAAATATTTGATCCTTCTTTTTATCAATTTGCATTTGCGTAAAAAATTCCATATCTGTATATACCAAAGATGGTTAGCTAAGTAAATTTCAATCTAAAAAACCGGCCCTCTACATTATTACCATTTTAGATTAAAGAATTGATCAAATGTAAATAACTCACATTTGAAATAAAAAATCAAAGCTATTATTTCAACTATTTTTAAACACACTTAAATATTAAAACCAAAAAAATATTCAAATATTCTTAGATAAAATAACTTCATTTATTTTCTGCATATTATAAATCCCAAGTTTAATATTAAGATTTTACAACATATTGGAAAGGTTAATGAAACACTTAAAAATAACACTTTAACATAATAACAATTTCAAGCATACAAGTTAAATAATTCAAATATTATTTTAAAAGTTATTATGTAATTTGGATTTAAATTTTATTGAAAAATTGTGAAAAACTGTTGTACATGAATTTCAAAAACAAATATCCAAAAAAAAAAATTATTAATTTTTTCAAGAACACAATAAAACATTATTACGAAACAAGAAGTCTGTTTTATCTTCAAAAATTTTTGCATAAAACAAATTTTGTGCACAAATTAAGATCAGTCTTTTTTGCTTTTAATAATTATAAATGTTTTACAAATATATTGTGAAAATTATAATATAATTAAAAATAAATATTTCTTTCAATAAAACGATAAATAAAATATATAATTATTTTGCTATAATAATTTTTTCAAAACATATGGTTGAAATTATTGGATAATTATTAAAAAATTCTAATTTGAACTTAATAAAAAAACAATATTAATAAATTAAAGCAATATCACTTAGCAATTTTTAAAATTAATAACAAATATTATTGTGTTTTTTAATTATGTTTTTATTTAATAAATTTTAAGACCAAGCTTTTTGTTTCGTAGATTAATTTAATACAATTAAGAAAAGAAAAATTATTTTATTTTATAATTTAAATAATTTGATAATTTTTATAGTTAAAAAAACATTATTTATATATAAATTCAAATGAATTAATAACCAAATTAACAATTGAGTTAATAAGTTAATTAAAAATTAATAATTAGGTTAATAGCTACTATTTAAAAATGAGATAATTAATTAATTATACTTTATTTTAAATTGTATTTAATAAATTTAATTGTTTTTAGTTTTAGTTTTATTTATTAGATTTTTTTGCAATAATTAATGTAATTTAACTACTACCTAATATAATACAACATAATTGTTTAAAATTAAACATGATTTATATATATAAAATATATAATTAGCTATTTAAGTTAATTAAAATTATATTATTATGATCTAGTTTAACATATTAAAAAATAGTACAAAAAAATAATATTGTATAATAATAATAATTAAAGAATAATTTAATTTTAATAAGCAAATTAAATTAATAAAAATTTAATATATAAAATTAGTCTTATAAATATCACAATTATTATTTTTTCCAAAAAATAACAAAAAAATCTGAAAATAAAAAGTTAATTTATATTGTTAATAAAAAATAACATATTATATAATTTTATGTTTTATATTACTGTTTTTAAAATTCAATACTAAATATTAGTTTTATTTTTAGTAAATATTTATTCAATATACTTTATAAAAACTAACAATTATACAAATTAAGAAAAAAAAATAGTTAAAAAAAATAAAAAAGTTAATATTATTGTATTAATTTTTGTTTTAAATAAATTAATTCAAGTGTAAATAAATTTTACTTAACTGGCTGAGTAGCTAATTATATTTAAAAAATGTATAAATTATATTTAATTGGAAATATTTAATTTGTTTTTGTATATTAAATAATAGTAGAGTTTTACTTATTAATTATAAAATATTTTTACAGTTTTGAAAAGTTTTATTTATATACTATTATAAAAAATTAATAATTAAATTAATAATTAGATTAGTAATTAGATTATTTTTATTTTTATTTTATTTAATAAGTGTAGTTCAATTACTATTTAATATAATACAATTAAAAAGCATCCTAAATTAACCATAGTTTATGTTTTTTTACACATAATCAGTCACTTGGATCAATTAAAACTATATTATATATATATACTATTAAAAATACAAACATTTTCAAATAAGCCAAATAACAGTAAAAATAAAGACTTATACTTTTCAAAGCTCATTATAACACTTTTGTTGACATTCAAAATTAAAACATCTGAAATATTTACAGAACTTGAAAAACCCAAAATCAATAGAAAAACCAAATTATTATAAGAAATTAAGTCATATTTCTTATAATATGCACATAATTTTGTATTTGGCAGCCACAAATTAGATCTATATTATTTAGCAAATTTATAAATAAATCTAATTACATACTTGTTTGTTTTTAGTAAATTAATAAATATCTTTAAGGCTTTTTTAATCCAATTATATAAAATAAAGTTTTTTACCAAAGTTATATACAAAATATCTGACTTTTTAACTTCAAAAAAAAATAAATAATTGATAAATTTGTTGCTAACAATCCAAACATAATAATTGATTTTTTTATAATATTATTAATAATGTTTTTTTTAATACCATAATTTTGTATATATTGAAATATGTAATCAAAATTTTTTATCAAATTATATTATAAGTATCTAATACTTAAATAGCTTAGATCATATAGATTTTTTTTTATAACAGTTAGTAACTGGCAATACAAAGCTTTTATGAAATACAAATAAAGTACAACAAAACCTGAACTAGTGTAATCAAATTACATATGACTATTAAAATGCCAGACATTTACAAATTACCTTAAATATAATCTATTAAATAATAAAATATTAATAATGCTGACAATATATTTGATCTTTTACTCTATATACACAACAAATTCACATATATTCTTAATAATATAACAAACATTCTTAATATTAAATGACTATTAGTACACAAAAACCTAAAAAAAAATTTAATTGACAAAATAAAAACAAAACTTATGGCAAAACCAGCAAAAAAATCTGCTTTATTATTATTAATATTACTTAAATAATCTTTGATTTTGTTTTAATTGACTTGTAAATTCCTTAAAATTAGAACTTTTTTTATGTATTCATGTTTAATTCAATATTTATTGTAAAAATTGTGTTTTATATTTGTACTGTTAGCAGCATATATGTCCAAAAAAACCTAACTGTCAAAATAAATTACAACTAAATTTGATAATAGCATATACTCAAAAGCCAATATAATTACTAAAGCTTAACTAAAATTAAAGACAACAAACCATAAATTTATACATTTATGTTCAGATTAGTATTAAGAAAATACACAACTGTATTACTGCAAATATTATAAAAGCTTAACTTTTTAATCAAAATATCTATGTAAACTTTAATATTATTCGTATTTATATGTAACAACTTTGTTTTTAGCATATTTTAAATTAACAAAAAAATCAGCAGAAGTAATTATCAGCTTTTTAGCTACTTTATTTACAAGACTGCCATCTTTAATAAATTGTACTATTGACTTAAGCCAAGTAAAAATAAGACTTTTAAGTTTAGATACTTCTATTTGTAAAATGTTTTATAATCAAAAATAACTTTTTTACAATTTACAAGCTAGTCAATAAAAATAATATCAAACTTTTTCAAAGACTTTACAATAGTAATTACATTAATAATTATATTAATAATTAATTCTAAAAATAAAATAGCTAAAATAATAATATAAATAAACAACTAAAAAATAAAATTTTATCTGTAATAATACTAAATATTATATTATTATAGTATTATTAATAAATTTTTTAATTTTTTAATATAAAATTACAACACAAACTATAAAAATTACTATTAAAATCGTGTAAAAAAAGTCTATATTATTATATTCAATCAACAAAATTACTTAATAAATAGAAAATAAAAAATCATTAATTAGCTTAATTACAACAAAAAAATAATATACTAAGTAAATTTTAATTAAATTAATTAATTTAATAAATATAAATAATTAATATACTTAATGGTTTTAATATAGTATATTAATTTAATATAATTTAACTATATATATAAGTTTTTTATCAATCTAAAAAAGTAATAGTTTTATATTAAGCTAATTTTTTTTTAGTTTTATAATAAACAATTAGTTTTTTTCATGTTTTTTTTTTTTTAAGTTTAAATACTTGTTATTAATATTTTAAATATGTTTTTATATTTATTATTAATATTTTGAATTATAGTTTTATAATTTTTTATGTATTTTTTATCAATATTTTGATTTTTTTATTATTTTATGTTTTTTAAAACATATATTATTTATATTTTTTATTATGTTTTACTTTTATAAATAAGTTGCTAGTTTTATTATTTAACTTTATTTTTATTATATTAATTAAATAATAAAAATATTATATTATTAAAAATATAATTTTAATAATAATATTTAATCAATAAAAAATTTTAATTATAATTTTTTATTCTTGTTTTTTATAAATTAGATTTTTAAATATTATATATTTTTAAAAAAATTCTGAATATAACTTTTTTAAGTTAATTTTAATTTTTAATTGATATTATAAATAAATTTGGTAGATAGTATTATAATATTTGGTATTTGTAATTTAAATATAAAAACTATTGTTGATCTGATAATAGTAAACTTAAAGATTTTTTAATAAATAGCTTTTTATAATAAATCAGCTTATTAGGTTTTAAAAATTTTTATTGTTTAAAGTTTTATCTATTGTTACTAAAAATTTTTCTATCCTTTTTTAATATTGTTATTATTATTTGGTTATTAATTTTACTGTTGATAAAAGCTAATAAATTTCTAATAAGCTAATTTTTTTTCTAAAGTATTTTTCTATACTTTAAGCTATATATATTAATAAATTTAATAAAATGACCAATTTTATGTTAATTATTTATATAGTTACTTTGTAATAAAAGTTAATTTTTTTACAGAAAAATTTTGTTTGTAAGCTTTTTAAATAATGTGCAATTATTTTGTCATTAAAGTTAACTCTTTTACAAAAAATTTTAACTGTAAATTATTTAATAATATAAAAAAAATAAAATAAAAAATATGTGTTAAAAAATTGTTTTGAATCTAAATTTAACAGTTATTAAAATTGGTAATTAATTAATTTTAAATATTAGTTTTTAAATGAGTAATTTCAAGTAGTAATAATCAAAGATTTTTAAGTTTTTAAAATAATTTTATTAAAGTTATTTTTAATAACTAATTGTTAAGTAAAATATCTTGAGCTATAATTCTAAAAAAAATATTATGAGCCAAGATTTTTAAAAGAAAATTAATTTTAACTAAGATATATTTTCTTAAAAATAAATTTCTTTTTTTATACAACTTATTATAATATTATTCTATAATTTAGCACTTTTTTTTCTAATATTTTAATAACTGAAAATATATTTTGGCAAAATTTAAATATTATATAGTTTAATGTATTACATAATCTAATTAACACAATTTAGTTATATTTGTGTTCTATACAAATTAAGTTATTATTTAAATAATAATTCGGATAATTTGATAAAATAATAAGTAATAATTTGAATTGATAATATATACTATTTAATAATAAGAATTATAAAAATAATTTTATATTAAATAATAACTCAAATTTTTGCTAGTAACATAATCTTTTTATTAAGATTGAACTCTATTAAAGTTCAAATATTGTCTGTAATTTTCAGATAATAATTCGAAATAATTGAAGAAATTTGGTTTAAAAATTGTTAAAATTTTAGTTTTGTAAGTTTTTTAATGTATTAAATTATTAAAAGTTATAAAATTGAGTATTGTAGAATATTTTTACAAGTATAAAATAGATCATAAAGTCTAAAAACTGCTCTAAGTATATAAAAAGTGTTTATTAGTTTAGTTGTTATTTTGAATTTATTGTAAGTTTGTTTTTAAATAATTTTAGACATAAAATTTACTGTTTTAAGCTTTAATTTTTTTTTATAAAGTAATTTTTTAATATAAAAATATCTATAAATTAAAAAATATTTATGATTTTGTTTATTTAAATACTATTAAAAATTTTGTTGAATTGTGATATTTTGGTAAAATATTAATAAAAGTAAATAATAAATTTTTTTAAAACTTGCTTTAAAAGTTCTGATAAGTAAATTTTAGAATAATTTTTTATATTTTTCTTATAAGAATAAAAATTTTGTGTGTTTTTTATTAACATTATAGTAAATTCTGTTTAAATATAATTAATATGTTTTTTAATAATAGTTATAGATAATTTAGATAGTATTGTTAAGACTAACATTAATTTTTGAAATAATTGTTAAATATTTTGGAAAATTATTATTAAAGCTAATTAAAAATATTAAAAAAAATTATTTTAAAAAATATTTTTTAAGTTAACCAAAAAGAATTATGTACTAATTTGTAAAATTAAAGATTTAAAATTGGTTTTAAAATAGTATTATTTAAGTTTATTATTATGTAAAAATTTTTTTAAAATCTTATTATTAAGTCTTAATTTGTATAATTTATTTTTAAAAATTTTATGTATATAAAATAATCTATTCTATTTATAATTGAATTTTTTATTTTATTGTTTTTTAGCTTTAGTTTTGTAAAAAAAACTTTATTTTCAACTTTAAATTTATTGATAACAGATAATAATTTGTTGTTATACTATTTTTTTTGTTAAATTCAAAAATATTTTATGAAAATAACTGTAATTTGTTATTTTTTTTCTAATATACTAAGAAATATATAAACTTTTTATTAAAGTATTTCTTAGAAATTTGTTTTTATAGTCAATTAAACTAGATAAATTTTTATTATGAAATTTATTGATAATATTACTGTTTTTTTATAGGTCAAATTAAATAATATATAATTTATTATATCTTGTCTTAATATTCTGTATACTAATAATATTAATAAAATAAAGATATCTTATTTTTACTCAAAATTGGTTAAAATTTGGTTAATAATTCACAAAATATTGGGTTAAAATACTCTCTAAATCTATTTGTTTATAAATAGTAAAGCAAAAATAAAAGTTTTTTAATATTAAATTGTTTACAAATTTTTTATATCAAAGTTTTTTACAAATTATGTTTCTTAATTAGATAAAAATTTAATTAGATATTTGTATCTACAAATAATGTTTTTGTAAATAAAATTTACGAATAATTTTGTATTAGCTTATTAAATAGCTCTATTTTGTTAAGCAATTTACTATAATTGCAATATATTAGTTTTTTAAGTTGTAATAAGTAGTAATTCGATTAAATTGATACTAATTTGATTAAAGAACTGTTTAACTTTAATTGAATTTAAGAATTTTATAGAACATATTTCTTCTTTTTTTAATAATTATTATAAAATTTAATATATTAGTAAATATTTTTTTATTTAAGACCATAAATAGTGTTTTAATATTCTTTAAATTGTGCTATTTTTTCCAAAATGTGTTAATAAAAAGTCTAAATATATGTTGTATAAAATTGTTTTCTTTTTATGTTTTTGGATTTCTTCAAATAAATTGTTTAAATTTTTGTAGTTTTGATAAAAAATATTAATATTATATATAAAATATTGTTTTGCTTCATATTATAATTAATAGTTTTTACTTAAAAACTAATTTTTTAGTGTTATAATTTTAAAGATTGTTGTAGTTTTCAAAATTTATTTTTATTGTTTTATTAATTGTTATTATTGAATTAATTAGTTTTTAGATTCTAAATTTGTTTTATTTTAAAAAAACAATTAATATTTGTGTGTAATTTTTATAATTAATATTATTAATAATATAAAATTTTTTGGGTTTAAAATATAGATCAAAATAATAAAAAGCCTAAATTATTACTGCTGTTTTTAGTTTAATAGCATAATAATATTTTAGTTTATTATTATATACAACTTTTTTTAAAACTTTATTATCAAATCTTAACTTGTATAATTTATTTCCAAAAATTTTATAAATATAAAATGATTTATTTTATTTATAATCAAATTTCTTATTCTATTGTTTTTTAGTTTAGTTTATATAAAAAAACTTTAATTTTAACTTTAAATTTAATTTGTAATACTTTATTATTATAGTATTTTTTCTGTTAGGCCTAAAAATATTTTATGTGAGTAATTACAATTTGTTGTTTCTCTTTTAATATACTAAAAAATATATAAACTTTTTATTAAAGTGTTTTTTGGAAGTTTTTTTTTGTATTGATTGAACTAGATAAGTTTTTACTATAAAATTAACTAGTAATATTGCTTTTTTTATAGATTAAATTAAATAGTATATGTTTTTTTTTTATTTGCTTTATGAGTAAGGTCCAAACATTATCTAGCATTATATATTAAAGAAATGATCTAAACTAGGTGTGAATCATGCACTTTTCACACATGACCAGCCACTTAAGCCAATTAAAACAACACTATACAGCAATGTGAACTAAAACTGAGTTACTTAGACCTGAAAAAAACAAACAAAATTTGCAAAAGCCAAAATGAACACCGAAAGCATTGGCAATGTCAAGCAATTTGACTACCCTGGCCAACAACTCTGAAGCCAAACCAGAAACCAAGACAAAAACCAAACCATTAAGAGAAATCAACCCATTCTTCTCCATATAAGCATAATATTTAGCACAAACTGACCAGACATTACTTCTAAAAGCAAGACTAAAGAAGTGCACAAATTTGACAATCTCCAAACCAACAACTTTGGGATTGTGAAAGATGGTTACTGCCTCGCAAAACCAATCATTAAAAATGAAACTCTTATAAAAAGCCATGGACAAAAAGAAGTTAGAAATACATGAAGACAACAGTTGTAGTATGTCTAAAGAAAAATGAAAGAAACCAAAAACTGCTTTCCAGGAGTTTTACATGGAATTTCAATAACTAACATCAAACAAAATCATCAATTTTGTAAGAAAACACATGATCTAATGCCTCTATATCTCCACAATATAAGCACAACACACTTGGATATAGTCTATTATAAAGATACTTCTGAATGGCAACTGGCAGCCAGTGGTGCAAAGCCTTCATGAAATAAGTACATATATTAGCCGAGGGTCTGCTGGTCAAACTGGTGGCCATGTGCAAGTTAAGGTGCCAAATCAAAGATGAATGAAGCCAGTGTTACAGGTGATTATTTCTGTGGTTGAATTAAATAACAAATCTGTAACTTGGTGCTCAAAAGCTATTTCCGTTTGTTCTATAAGTGTTGTATCTGAAGGTTTTGATGGATCTGAAGGTTTTGGTTGAGTTTTTTGTATAATAGACAGAGATTTAATAGTATCAATAATAGATGTATCTTTCCAAGAGTTTTCCCAATTTCTTTCTCAGTGTGGTGGCCAAATTTAGTCTGGCAGTTGTGCCCTTCTGGTAAGCTATTCAATAATATATAAAATTCTACCCTTATTTCTGGGTCTTTTACCAGGCTATTTTTGACATCAATAACTCAGTGCTTAATCCTTTTAATCAGTTAGTATACAACAACAAATCAAAAATAAAATAAAGAAAAAGAAATAAAAGAAAAATAAAGAAAGAAAGAAATAAGCCAAGGCAATTTTGCAGATTAGTATCCCATCAATAGCCGTGATCAAGAGCTATTGTTTCAGTGTGATTAAGTATCAATTACTATCAACATGAAGTGTTGATAGTGGAGAGTGGGTTGAGATATGGAATAATTATTTATTTGATGATTGTGTTTTCTAGGCTAAAGATTCTGTGGTATCGATTCTGTTTTTTCTGTTTCTAACACTACTGCTATATATACATAATTGAGATTCCTCAATTCCTCGATTCTTCACAACAGAAATCCTGGAATCCTGCAATTTCTTATCAGGAATCCTGAAATTCCTGGAATCCTGCAATTCCTGAGAGGAATCCTGGAATTCCACATTTACTATGCTTACTTCTGATTGGCTAATAATTATGCTAATATATTTCCTATATTTCTATGAGTAACATTATTCCCTCCTTTTTAATATTGAGCTCTGTTAAAATCTAACTCATGTAATTTCCCTTCTTGAATTATTTTTTGGATTTTGTTTTTGAGAATTACTTGTGTTATTTGGGTCTGTATTTCTTCAAATTGAGCATTGGTGATTTTTCCCAGTTGATTACTGGTAACCATATTCATTACTCTGTTGTGTAATATTTCTGGTTTATCTTGAAATGCTGTGTGTATTCGGTATATGGCTCGGGCTTGTGTAGATAAATTGTTCTTTTCCACAAAATGTTCTAATTGTTGTAGTATTCTTTTGTCGAATAATCGCTTTGTTTTATCCGTATATAGATTCTGAATATTTACGTGTTGTCCCAAATAGAAATAACAATAGTTTCGTGGGAATTGTTGTATCCACCAATTCCAAGTTTCTTTAGTCAACTCTTGATATAGTGACTCTTTTGTCAATTCTTTTATTACTAATTTTACTTTCGCCATGATTTTGTCCACGGTATTTTCAGTTTTCTTCTGTGTTCTGAGTTGAAATGTTTTTCTAGTATCTTGATATCGAATGGTTTGTTGATTAATTGTAATCTCTATTTTCTGGTGTTGGATTAATTGAAAAAGTTGTTGTGCTAATGAGTGAATTTTGTCTGTAATTTCCATTTTTCTGATATTTTCTGTCACGTCTACTATGTCTTTATATATTCTTTTAATGGATCAATTTAACATGTTGTTGTC
>JAAOMT010000391.1:16908-29574 GCA_016748015.1 Geosiphon pyriformis
TGTTTATAATAATTTCTTTTTGCAGTTTTTTGGTTTAAGTTGAAAATATTTTTTTATTTAAAAACTTTTGAAATAGGATAAATAAAAACTTGCATGTAATTTTATTTTTTACAATTTATGGAGCTTTTTTGAATTAATATTTAAATTTATGTATATTAGTAATTAAACTTTTTATTAATTGAAAATAATATTTTTTGATAAAAAATTTTCAAATTTAATTTAAATTTTCATAATTTTAGATAAATATATAATAATAATTGTAAGAAAGTTTTTAAATTGTTTTCTATTGAAATGTTATGTATTGTTTAAGTGTAAAAAATATTTTAATTTTAAAATTAATTTAAACTATTTTTTTTGATTATTTAAAAAAATTAAGCATATATTAATAATAATTTTAAAATAATTTTATTTTATACAACATTTTTTCTACCAAATTTATTTTTTACAAAATATTTATAAAAATTTAACTCTTAAAATCAAACAATAGATTTAAACTTTAATTGAATAAAAAAAATTGTTTTAGAATTAAATTAATTCTTGATTAAATTCTACTTTTTTTAATAATAAAACTGTATTATATAAAAACTTTAAAATACTACAACTAATTTAACAAGTACTAGTTTTTAAATTAACACTAATAATGTTATTTAAATTGTTTAAAATATTTAATCTTTAAAATAAAAATTATGTTAATCATAGAAAATATCTATTTTTATTAAATACTATAAAAATATGATTAAAATAGCTACATAAATGTTTAAAAAATGTTTTTACTTTGTTAAAAACTTTATTTTTTTATAAAAAAAATTTTACTTTTCTGATTTTTCTGAATAAACACACTAATTTTAAAGTTTAGATATTAATTAACACAATTAACTTAACTGAAGTTAAAAAAAAGTTTTGTTTAATAAGATGTTTTTTAATATTATTTATTTATTTTTTATTTAAAATTTTTTTAGTAAATTTGAAAATTGTTTTAAAGTATTTTATTTTAAATTGATTATAGTTTTAAACATAAATGTAAATTTTTATAAAAGATTAATATTATTTTTAATATTTTTTTAATGTTAATTTTTTGAAAATTGAATATTTTGCTGTTTATAAGCAAAATAATTAAAATATCTATTACTATTAAATAAATACTATTTAATAATATTCTTAATAATAATTTTTAAGTTTTTTAATATATTAGATATATTTTTTTATATAGAAATTTTTACACTAATAATTTTTTATTTATTGGTTTATAAACTAATTAAAAAATTTAAAGCAATATAATTAAGTAGCTAAAATAAATTAATTAAAATGATTTTATATTTTTTGTAAAATAATCAAAATAGAATAAATATTCTTAATTTTTTTAAAAATTTAGTTTTATATAATAAAATATATATTTGTATTAATAAATCACTTTTAATATTTCAAAAAATTTATTAATTAAAATTTTTTCGTGTTTATAAAATATTATATATTATTTAATTATAGTTGTATAATTTTTTAAACTTTAAATTTGTAAATTAAGTTATTTTTTTGTATATAATAATCTAGTTTACATCAAAATTTACACAATAATTTTAATTAAGGAGTAAAATTTGCAAGCAATACAAATTTAATTGTTTTTTAACAAAAAAATAATATTTATAAATAAAAATATTTAAAATTATATATTGTTAATTTATATTAAACTAAGTCTTAAATCAAAAAATAAAATTTTAAAAGAACAAATATTAAAAATTAATAAAATATTATTATTATTAAGTATTAATATTGTTAAAATTAAAATAATTATTTTTATTTATTTATTTATAGAATAACAAAATATACAGATTGTTTAATAGTTATTTTTTAATTATTATTAGTATTTTTATTGTTTTATAATATTTAAAAGTTTTTTGTATTAGATATTATAATTATTAAATAATTTATTATAAAAAAAATCAGAGTTTATAAATTAACTTAACTATAGTTTAATTTTATTATTAGCTTTTTTTTTCATAATATATTAATGTAATTTTATTATTATTGTTTTATAGTCTATTTTTTTAAAATTTTTTACAGATTATAAATTTTTAAAAAAAAATTTATTAATTAAATATTAATAACTTTATGATTTAATTTTGTTTTTTAGTCTAATTTTTTATTATTTTTTATTCTTATTATTAAAATTCTAGTCTTTATTAAAGCATATTTAAGTTTTAATTATATTTAAAACTTAATAACTTTTTATTAGTCTTAAATTTAGTTATTTTTTAAAGTATATTTTTATTCTAATTATATTACTCAAATTATGATTGAAATTTGTTTGTTATTAAAAGTATTATGAACAAATTATGTTTTATTTTCTGTTTTTTAAAATACTTTATATAAATTTCAACTGTTTTTATTATTAATATTATTATATACACAAAACATTTTTTCAGTTTTTTATAGAAGTTTTTTAGAATTCTAATTATTATTATTATTATATTAAAAAAAATTACTATCTTTTTTAGAAAACAAATTTTAAATATATATTCTTTATGCAAATTAATAATTAGTTTTTTACTTTAATTTATATTGTAATATTAAAAAAATTAATAATTAAACTTTAATTTTTTTTTATTCAATTTAATAAGTGAGATCCAAATACTGCCTAGTATAATACATTATATAAATGATCTAAACTAGATGTGAATCATGTATTTTCTATACATAACCAGCCACTTAGGCTAATCAGGACAACATTATGCACATATATGTACTGAAACTATGTTATCTATACCCGAAAAAAATAAACAAGATTTACAAAACCCAAAATTAACACCAAATGCATCTGCAATACCCAACCACTAAACCACACTAGCCGAAAGCACTAAAAAAAGACCAAAGATTGAAACAGGAACAAAACCATCATGTAGAATCATGCCACTTTTCTCCATAACAGCCCAGTGCTTAGCACATACTAACCAAACATCATTATGAAACACAAGACAAAACTTATATACAAAGACCACAATATTTTGAGCTGTAATCTTAGAGTTTTTAAAAACAGCAACAAATTCTCAATACCACTCCTTGAAAACAAAGCCCTTATACAGAGCTGCACTAACACCAACATTGGAGATGCAAGTAGAAAACAGCTGCAAAATACATGAAGAAGAGCAAAATAAATCCAAGCATGTCTTCTAAGCAGATGCATGAACTTCCACCAATTGAGCATGACCAGCAGCATCAAATGGGCAAAAAAACACATAGTTTGAGATCTCAACATTGCTGCAGAATAAACATATTACACTGGGGTAACTTCTATTATAAAGATGCTTATGCATAACAATTAGAAGATGATAATGCAATACCTTTATAAAATATGTTCAAAAGCCAGCAGTCTGAGTACTAGTGAAATCAGCAGTCATATGAAAGTCTGGATGCCATATCAAAGAAGATCTAAACCAATTAATGTCAGCACATAAGCTATCTATTAAGACCCAAAAACCAGAACCAACCTTCTAGTGTACATGGTAAACAGATTAGAAAACACTACAAACAAAATACTTAGAATTACTGGACACTGCAGTACCATTAGCCCTGATAAACTTTATATTTATTATTTTTAGCATAAATAATTAAATATTTTGTAATTACATATATAATTTTAAGAAAAAAATATTAATTACTAATAATTAAAAAAATTATTGTTTTTAATCTATATTTAACATAATAATTAAGTATTTTTTTATGTAAAATTTTAATTAAATTTTTAAGAGTTTTTGTTTTATTTTTTAATAAAAGTTAATAATAAATTTAAAAGATTTAGTGCCTAATAAAATAAATTAATATTAATAAATTAATTAAAAAAAAAACTGGTTTTTGGTTTTATAATTAAAATATAAAGCTTTGTAATTATTTTTTAACAAGCTTTAAGATACCAATACTAATAATTTATAAATTATTATTAAAGTTAATATTAATTATTAATACATAATTATTATAAATAAGTAAATATTAAAAAGTATTAAAAATAAAATATTAAATTTTTTAAATCAAAATTTTTAAAAATTTTGGTAAATTTAATAAAAAAATTAATTAAAATTCAAAAAATACAAACAGTTAAAATAATTTATAACAGTAAATAATTATTATTATATAATAAAATGCTAATTTTTTTAGGCTTTAATACAAATAAACTGTTTAATTAGCTTTGTTTATAAAGTTATATATAAAAAATTAATAGAGTTTTATAATTGTAAAAAAATATTTTCTTAATATTTTTGCTGTTATATTAAATATTAAGATAATTTTAATTATAATATCATAATAATATTAATTTATTAAACTATATTTTTAATAAATAATATGTTTTTTATAGACTATTATATAAAAAATTGTGAAATAATTTTTAATTACTATAAAAATTTTTAAAAAGATATATTTTACCAAAAAATTCAAAATCTAAAAAAATATAATTTAATATTTAACAATATGTTTTATAACTACAATTATATAAATATTTATAATTAATATTTAAAATGAAATTTATTAGTATTTAATTAAACTTTTTAGTATTTATTGTATTTTATGCTAATATGTTTTTAACAAAATAATTTTATAGTATATTATTTTTATATAAGTTTTTATTTTATTAATACTTATAGTTAATATTTAAAAAAAAATTATTAATATTTAATAAAATTTTTAATACTTGTTATAATCTATATTAGTATGTTTTTTATTAAAATAATTTAATATTATCTTATTTTTATATAGTTTTAAATTTATGAATTCTTATAATAATACTTAAAAAAAAATTTGTTAATATTTAATAAAACATTTTAGTACTTATTATATTTTTATGTTAATATATTTAATACTATAATAATTTAATATTATCTTATATTTATATAAACTTTTATATTTTTTAAATTATTTATAATTAATATTAAAAAATAGTTTTTATAATTTTTGTTTTTTAATTTTCATTAAGTATAATTTAAACTTAACTAATTTAAAATTTTATGTAATTTTTGATCAATAAAAAAACTAAATATATAATATTTTTATAAAATTGTTCTTGAAAATTAATTATATAAATTTTTATATTTTTTTAATTACTTATAATAATACTTAATAAGTAAATATGATAATTTTGTTAATTACATTTTAAGTTTTATTTTCTTGAAAATTTTATATAATTTTTAATTAATTAAAAAACCAAATATATAATATTTCTATAAAAACTGGTTTTAAAAATTTATTATAAATACTATATAAAGTTTTTTTATATAAATTATTAAGTTTGTAAAAAAATATTGGATTTATAATAAAAATAAATTATTATTTATTATATATAAGTTTGTTAAACTTCTTAATATAAGTCATAACAAATTTAGAAATATTATTGTTAGTAAATTGTTTAAAAAAAAAACAGTTTTAAAAATTTGTTAATTGGCAAAAAAATTGGCCAAGTTTTTGAATTAGTTTCTTTAAAAAAATAAGGAATTGTTTATAATATTTTTATTGTATTCTATTTGTTTGTATTTTTTGTCTTAGTAACTTAATCAAACTATTTTTAAAGACTGGTTTCAATATTTTTTTCAGAAAAATCAGAAATCTTTATAATATAAACAGTAGCTATTTTATTATTATTATTTTTTTTTATTTGTGTTTTTTTTTTAATTGGTTTAGAAACATTTTTTTTATTAGTTAAAGTTTTTAAATGTTTACTTTAATTTTTAATTATATAATCAAAAAAGTTAGTACTAGTATAAATTAATTCTGACTGTTAAATAAAATTTTTAATTAAGTTTTTTGGTCTTAAAAACCAATATTACAAGTAATTATTTAAAGTATTAAAACAAATAACAAACCCATAATTTGGTGTTTAATAATTATTGATAATGATAATTTCTAAAGGTTTTGAAGTCAAAAAGTTTTGGTTGAATTCTTTATATAATGAACAGAAATTCATTTGATGAATTTTTTTCTTTAGTATAGTAGTCAATTTATTTTGGCAGTTATGCTATTCTAATAAGCTATTTTTAAGTTTTTTACTCTTATTTTACAGATTTTTTACCAAATTGTTTTTAACATCAATTATTTAGCACTTAATTTTTTAATCAATTAGTAACCAACAAAAAAAATAAAAATAAAAAAAATAAAAGAAAATAAGAAAAGAAATAAAAAATTAATATTTTGTCAATAATTATGATCAAAAGTTATTGGTTTAATATAGTTAAGTATAAGATTTTATCAAAATAAATTGTTGATAATGCAAAAATAATTAATATTTTTTAATTAAGCAATGACAATATGAATTAGATAATAATAAATATTTTTATTAATATAAGTATAATTTTATTTCAAGTTATAGAAACTATTAATTAAAAAAAGAGATATTAGATAATTATTTATTTATAACTACTGTTTTTTTTGGTTTTTAATACTTTCACTATATATACATAATTTGTATTATATAAAATTCTACATATTTCTACTTTTTTTCTATGCTATTTTCTGAAAATATGCTTTTTTTTAGAAATATGCTGTAATTTTTTAAAAATATGTTTATTTATTAAGTATTATTCTTCTATTGGTCTATTTTATAATCTGGTTTTTTTATCTTTTCTGGTATTTTTTTATAAGTAATAATTTTTTTTTTAATATTAAGCTTTATTGAATTTTTATTTTGAATTAAGTTTATTATATCTTTTTCTAATATTATTTGTTTAATTCTGGTTTTTATGTTTTTAAATTAAGAGTTGATTATTCTTTTTTACTGGTTAATGATTATTGTTTTCATTTTTAAATGTAGTAATATTTCTGGATAATCTTAAAATACAGTATATAGTCAATAAATTGTTTTAATATATAATATATAACTTGTTCTTTTTTTAAAAAAGTCTTTAATCTTTTGTACTATTTTTTAATTGAATATTTTTTTGGATTTGTCAGTATATAATTTTTGAATATTCAGCTATTATTTCAACTGATAATAATAATATGCTATTAAAAATTGTTTTATTTATAACTTTTAGTTCTTTTTAGTTAGTTTTTTTATTGGAATAGTACTTGGTATTTTTTTAAAAGTGTTCTTTATTTTTTCTATAATTTTATCTGATTAGTGTTTTATTTAATTCTGTAGTTGCTAATATGAGATGATTTTTGTTTTTTTTTGTGTGTTTTTATAATAAATTGTTTGGTAATTAATAATAATTTCTATGTTTAATTGTTGTTGATTTATGGCTTAAAATAATTATTGTGCTATGATGTGAATATAATCTGAGATTTTTATTTTTTATTATTGTATTTATAATATATACTGTGTTTTTATATACTTTATTTTAATCTATTTTTTTGTGTTTTTTTCAATAATTATAATTGGTTCCAAATTTTATAGAATTTTATCTGGTTTAAGTAGTATTTTTTATACTCTTAGTTGTAAAATATTATTAATATATGATAATATTATATTGTAATATAATTTCAGTTAATTATTATATGCTGTTTTAATTAAGATTTTGTCATTTATCTTAATTTATAATCTTTATTTTCTAGAATTTTTTTAATGTAAAATAAACTATTCTATTTGAGGTCAAACTTTTTACTTAATTGTTTTTCTACTTTGATACAATATAAAAGTACTTTGTTTTTAATCTTAAATTTGACCAGTTTATCTAGTAACTAATTGTTATCTCGTTTTTTTGTTTTTTTTGTAAATTTTATATGTTATTAACTGTTTTTTATTTTTTTTTCTAGAGTTTTTATTAAGTTATATGTTTTTTTTAGCAATATTTTTTAAAAGTTGGCTTTTGTTATTGATTTTGTTGAATATGTATTAATATTTATCTTAACTAATAATATTGTTGTTTTTCTATAAACTAATTTAAATAGTGTTGTTTATGTGATATTTTGTTTTATTGTTCAATAAACAAATAATATTAATAGTATAAACAAATTTTATTCATTCTAATTTTTTTGGCTGATTTTGGCTATTGCTTTACACAGTATTCTGTTAAATCTTTTGACTAAGCTATTTGTTTATAGATAATATAAAAATAATAATAATTTTTTAATTCCAAATTTTTAACTTAATTTTGTCAATGTTTTGTTTATAAAATAAGTTTTTTGGTCTAATAACAATTTTTTAAACATCTATGTTGATAAATTAAATTGTAGTATATGAATTTGATTATGAATTCTGTATCTGTTCTTTGAATGGCTTTAGTTTTTGGCTATTTTGTAAGATGATCTATGGCTATTATTATGTATTGATTGCTTTTGCTAGTTATTATTAATAGTTTAACTAAGTTAATTTTGATTCAATTAAATAATTGTACTTTAATTGGTCTTAATAAATTACTAAGTTTTGTTCTTTCTTTTTTTTTGACAAGTATCACAATTTAAACATATTAGATAATATTTAAATATATTAATAACCAATAGTATCTTTTTCTGGTTTTTTTTATAATTATATTTTTATGAAAATATTCTGCAGTTAGATCTGAATACATATTAAACAGTATTGTTTCTTTCTTTGATTCTGTAATTATTTTGTGTAACTAGTCTGTTTTTTTAATATAATATATTTTGATAAGTAATAAAATATTTTAATTGTTGTTTTATGTTGTTTTGTTTTTATTAAGATAATTTTTTTTAAACTATTGATTATTAATATAATATTAAAGTTATTGATATTTTTGTGTATTTATTTTTTGTTATATTTTTGAGTTAAAATGTTTTTAAATTTGTTTTATTTATGACAAACTATTAGCATTTTTATTTTTTATTTTTTTTATAATATACTGTATAATTAAATAATAATAGTTTTATTTTTTATCTTGTATAACAATTATTTCCAAATTTTTGCTTTTGGATTAATGTTAATTCTTTGTAATTAGTGTATACATAAAATCTCTAACCTAAGTATTTTTTCTATTTGATAACAGCCAAATAAATAACTAAGTGTTTTAATGTTAAACTGTTATAGTTTTTTTCATCTAAACTTAAATTTTGATTAATATATGTTATTAAATGTTCTTATTTATTCAGTTTTTTTTGTAATAATACTGTTTTTAATGCTTAACTTAATGTATTAGTAATGATAATAAATGGTTTGTTATGATTTAAATAGATTAAAACTAAAGTTTAAATAAGCTTTTGTCTTAAAATGGCAAAGACTTTTTATTGTGTTTCAGTTTATTTATGCTTAGTGTTTTTGGCTTAGTGCTAATATAATAGTTAAGCCAATTTGAAAAAGTTTTAGTGAAGCTCAAAAATGCTCTTAGTTCTGTCAAGTTTGTTGATACTAAAAAGTTTTTAACTATCTCAATTTTATTTGAATTTGTTTTAATACTGTTTTTGCTTACAATATGTTTTAAAAACTTGAATTCAGTTTTTTTAAAAAAACACTTGATAGTATTCAATTTTAACTCTGCTTTTTTTAATCTTTTGAATACTTATTGAAGATAATAAAAATAGTTATCAAATGTCTTAAAAAATACATTGATATTATTCAAGTAAACTATTAATAATTTTCATAATAGTCTAGTATTAACAATTTTTATTAGCTATTAAAAAATAATTGGAGTATTGATTAAGTCAAAAAACATAATATTAAATTTAAAATTTCTTTTTTTTATGATAAATGCTGTTTTTTTTTTATTAATCTGAATTTATAACTATTTACCAGTATTTACTGTCTAAGTTCAATATAAAAAATTATTTTTTTCCTTTAAAAACATCAAATAATTCTTAAATTTATAGAATTAAGTAGCTGTTTCTATAAGTAATACTGTTAAGTTTTCTATAATCTACACAAAAGCAAAATTTTCCATTTTTTTCTAAACAAGTATTACTAATAATGATTATAAGCTTATTAATAATTAAATTAACTTGTTGTTTAATATACAGTTAATTTTTTAACAAATAATCTTATGGTTCACAAATAGTATTTAATATGTTTTTTGTTTAATTGATATTGTATTTTAAAAAAACTTTTTGTTTTCTTAATTTTATGATCATAATCAGAACAAAGAGTAAAAAAGCTGTATCTGATATCTGTTCTAAGATATCTAATAAGATTTCAATTAGAAGAGCTTTCTCTATCATAGAGGCAACTAGACAGAACGTTTTAAAAGCTTTTTTTTTACCCAGTAATTATAATAAGCTGCCTTTAGTAGCCACTGAAGCAATTTCTTCATCTTTGACTGGTTTCTTACCAGTCAAAGTTCTCTTGAAAAGACACACTTGGGTTAGTCCCAGTGTTGCTTCCACTCCTACTAAGAGCCCAAAAGTGTTTAATAACAGACCAGTTAACAAACTGGTCTTCCCTTTTATGGTTTCTTCATCTGGTGCTGCTAGCACCTCCTTTTCAAAAAAAATGGTCAAAAAGATCAAAAGTTCAGAAAAATGGGGGCAGTTATTTGCCTCTGCTATTGTTACACCGAACCCCTTTGTGATTCCCAATGAGATTTTAGATGAGATCTCTGTAGTATTGTTTGACATATTGTTCAAGATAAACCAAGATCAACCACTGGCTGTATTGTCAAATATGGTGTCTTCTGACAGATTATCACCAGTTTTAAAAGCAAAACAATCTCTTTCTGTTGGGTTACCTGTTTTTGAAAACTGAGCTGATCAAATGGAAACTGAATTATCTCCTTTTCTAGTTTTTGGTGCTGCTTTTAGTAGTGCTTAGAAAACTATTATTAGTCATCAAAGATTTGCTACTTTTAAGATCAAATTGGCTTATGTTAAGACTGTTTTTCAGTTAGTACATGGTTTCTTGGGTGTAAAGTCAATATCAAAAGACAATGTGAAGCTGTTTTGTGTGGAGTTTGCTTCTCAAGTGTTTTTGAAAGCTGCATTTTTGGTTGAGCTTATAAGCTCTGTATATTTGGGCACCCTCAAAATTGCCAAGTCTTTGGTAATTTCTGAGTCTGATTCCTTTTCTGCTGTTGTTGCACTGTGTAATATGCACTTGAACGTGTTTACTACTGACATTAAAACAGCTTTCAGTGTGTTTGGTAGTGTTACTCGTGTTGTACTGAAGTCTACTAATATTTGGGAGTATGTGGTAGTTTATTTAGAAAAGTTGGACTATGTTGTATTTGCTTTGAATTATTGGTCAGTTTTGGTAGACAAAGATAGTGTTAAAATCCTCCCTCTGATGAATCAAAATGAGACTATTTTGTTTTATAATAAGTTTAAGACCAGATTGGTTAATCTTCTTTCTGGTTGTACTGTCTTTAAGATTTGTGATCAGACATGTTTTATTCTTTATTTGCCTGATTCTGGTCATTGCTTTTGGTTTGCTCTGGTTACATTTGATTCTCAAGTTGATTTGAATTCTGCAGTTGTTAAAACTGGTACTCTAAGAAAATGCCGTATTTGGTGGGAAATCTCTGGTTGTTGGCGATGCTTCAGGTGTTAAAAAGTGGGTTATTTAGCTGTTAACTGTAAAGTTTTTCCATCTTTCCTTTCTAAGGCTTCCAAGATGTTTAATACACGTTTTGTAAATAATGTTTCTTATGCAAAAGCTTCTGCTTTCCTGGATTCTTCTGAGTTTTCTTTCCTAGTGGTTCTTACTTTCTTTTCTATAGTTTTTGGTGATTTCTTGGTGTCTTTTTGGTTGGCTTCTTTGGAATCTGATTTGGTCAAGCTTTTTGTTTTGGTTGAGTCTATTGTTAAACCAGTTAGTTCCTTAGTTAAGTTGTTTGACCAGTTTATTAATAAGATTTGGTTTTAAGCAGTACATTTGGCTTGAAGGTTAATGAAGTTATAGTGCATATGAGTTTTTTTAGTAAGATTGTTGGTAAGTTAAGAAAAGAAGTGGTTTTTTTAAAAAAAAAATGTTGCATGGAGGATATTGATATTTCTGGTAATTTAGAACATTCAGTTGGTTTGGATGATGAGGTGTTTTTTAACTTGAAGTTTATTTGGAAACATGAGTCTATTGATGTTAAAACTAATGCCTTGAAAACAGTTGAATGGTTGGTTGGATTGGTTAGGGTTAGAAATAAGAATAGAGATAGGGATATTTATAGGGTTAGGGATATTTATAGGGATATTTATAGGGATAAAGATATTTATAGGGATATTTATAGGGATATTTATTGGGATATTTATAGGGATAGGGATATTTATAGGGATATTTATAGGGATAGAGATATTTATAGGGATATTTATAGGGATATTTATTGGGATAGGAATAGGGATAGGGATAGGGATAGGGATAGGGATAGGGATAGGGATAGGGATAGGGATAGGGATAGGGATAGGGTTAGGGTTAGGGTTAGGGTTAGGGTTAGGGTTAGGGTTAGGGTTAGGGTTAGGGTTAGGGTTAGGGTTAGGGTTAGGGTTAGGGTTAGGGTTAGGGTTAGGGTTAGGGTTAGGGTTAGGGTTAGGGTTAGGGTTAGGGTTAGGGTTAGGGTTAGGGTTAGAGATAGGGTTAGGGTTAGGGTTAGGGTTAGGGTTAGGGTTATGGTTAGGGTTAGGGTTAGGGTTAGGGATAGGGTTAGGGTTAGGGTTAGGGATAGGGTTAGGGATAGGGATAGGGATAGGGATAGGGATAGGGATAGGGATAGGGATAGGGATAGGGATAGGGATAGGGATAGGGATAGGGATAGGGATAGGGATAGGGATAGGGATAGGGATAGGGATAGGGATAGGGATAGGGATAGGGATATGTAT
>JAAOMT010000284.1:1208-48989 GCA_016748015.1 Geosiphon pyriformis
CCTACAATCTCGTTTCCAATGTCCTGGGATTCCACAATAGTGGCAATTCTGGGGTTGACCAATGGGTGCTGATGAGAAGTTTCCTTGGTTCCGTCGTTGGGGTGGTTGATATCTTTGCGGTTGTTGCTGCGGTTGTTGTTGATTGGTGAAGTAGTTTTCAACTTTCTTGGTAAGCTGGTCAATTTTCTCTTCAGCTGCTGAGCTGGTTTCACCAATGGCAAGGTTAACAAGCTTTGTGCGGTTAGCTTCTTCCATAGCCATTTCGTAATTTTTCGCATGGCGAATGGCAGTAGCTAAATCTTCTGGGTTGTGTGGGCGAACTTTCTTGATCAGTTTGTCCTTTAGTCCAGCAATAAATTGATCCAAAATCTGAGCGTTGGAGTAATATTCATCAGTTTCCAATTGGCGAATTCTTCTGAGTAGTTTGTTGAACTTTCCAAGGTAGGTCATGACTAATTCTGATGGATCTTGCTTAATGTTTCGGAATCGGTTTCGGAGTGTGATAGAGGTGTTGTTGTCGGTGAACTGTTGAAGAAAAGCATCTTTGAATGCTTGCCAGTTTTCAAATGGTCCTTCCAAATTTTTGAACCATTCTCCGGCCGTTCCTTGGAGAAAGTAAGGAATTGCTTTGAGCATTCTGGCTGCATTCCATCCATTCGCATCTCCTGCTTTCGAAACTTTGTCAAGCCATTCTTGAGGACTGGTATCGCTATCTTCACCAGTAAATTCGGGAATTTTTGCAATATAAGCGGTTGCCATTTCTTCGTTTTCAAGGTCTTCTGGTTCTTCCTGTTCTGATTCAGTTCTTTCGCTTTCTAGGTTCTCAGAATGATTACTTTGATTCTCTTGTAAGTAATCAAGAAGGTTGGTGCTAGTTGATATTGGTTCCTGCTGTTGAGTAGGATTCTTTGGTGACTGAAAATCTTCTATTCTTGAGAACCGGACAAGTGGTGAATCTGGTGTCTGTGGTTGAGCAAGTGAAGCAGGAAATGGTGTAAGGGATAGTGGTAGTTTGATATTGGTTCTTTGCTCTGGTGTTTGTAGATGTTTGGCAGTTATCTTTGGAGTTTTTGGAGTATTGGGGGTGGTGCTGAAAAGTTGTTTCTGTTTCTGTTTGCCTTTATTGCTTGTTTCTGTCTCTGATTCGAAACCTAGAGAAAATTGTTGTGGGACTGGGTATTTTTCTTCACAGTATTGGATGATATTGAAATCAAGTTCTTGAAAGTAGGTGGCAATTGTTTTACTGTTGAGCTCCTCAGTATTTAGACGAGAATAGTGTAGTAAGTTGTTGTAGAGATTGCTTTTGACTTCAGTAATGTTGTAGTCTCCAAATAGGTAGTTGTTGAATCGGTTTTCGATGTATTGGTATAATGATTTCTTAAATGCCTCAATTCCGTCTTGGATGTTGAATCTTTGCTTGCAGTGAGTGTAAATCAACTGGTAGTACTCTAGAGTTGTTATGTCTGAAGCAGACGCCACTTTGAAGTTGTTGTTGCTGTGTTGTTTCCGTGGGGGAGCACCAAATGTTACCGGAGGTTTTTGGTCTCTTTTCTTGAAGGTTTTGATGTTGTTTTGCTGTTTTATTCACGACTAGAGGAAGTAGTTGAACCTTCGATAACTGAATTTATCTTCAAATTATCTCCTTGATTTGAACCGCTGGGCTTATAAGTGGAATGGCCAATTCCGTGCCAGTTACTTTATGTAGTTACGTTGTAGTAAACGTCAACTCTTTCCCAGGAATTGCTCGTCTGGAAGCTCACTAAAAATGTGTAGTTACTTTGCTGTGAAAGTCAACTCTTCTACAGGAATCTCGTCTGTAGGCTACCCAAATGATTATGATAAGAAAAGAAAGAGGAAAAATAACAGAAACGTAAAGAAATAGAATTTTGTCAAGGAAACGTTTTCTATCCAGGCCTGGAGTCACTAACAGATTACTGAAATTGGTAGCTAATCAATTTCAAAATGTTAGTTGTGTTGAGAGAATTTCAAGTGTAATAATCAAAGGATTTGGTTTTCGAATATTTAATTTTTATTTGAGATATGTAAAAAGTGATTTGTTCTAATTAAGATACCTAAAGTAAGATACTATGGTAAGATATTAGAAGATACATTTTCTTGAAGAGAGAAGCTCTTCTTTTATACAACTTGTTGTAGTACTAGTCTTTGAACTTGCATTTTTTCTCTTTTCTAGAATTTCGGTGAACTAAAGATACATTTCGGCGAACTACAAGTTATTTCGCTGAACTATGAATTATTTCGGCCAATTTTCATTAATTTCGGCGAATTTTGGCTATGTTATATGGTTCAGGGTATTGTGTAAATTGATCATCTCAATTTCTATGGTCCAAATCGGGTTATTGATTAAATGATGATAATTGCTAATTTGATTAAATAATAAGTGAAATTCGAAATGATAATAATATATGCTAATTAATGATAGGAATTATAAAGGAAATTTCATGCTAATTAATAGCTAAAATTCTACTGGTAACAATGGGTTTTTAAGTTATTTTTGTTTTTTTTTTTTTGTTTTTTTTTTTTTGTGAGATTGTTTCTAAATTATAAGAAGATAACTATAATAAATTTAAATTAAGTGTTCAAGTTAGGAGGTTGTTCAATGACAACTATTGGTTCTAAATTCCAGGAAATATCTTCGGGATTGATTAAAGGGGAATGTGTGCCAATTTGTGGAATTAATGGTTCAGAATTGTTTCTGGAATTATAGTGTTTCAAAAGATTTCCATATGCAACTTTTGCTAGAATTTTGTCATTAAGTCTTAGCTTGTATGATCCGTTGCCTAGAATTTCATGGATAAAGAATGATCTATCCCATTTATTTTCAAATTTTCCACTCCATTGTTTTTCAGCTTTAGTTCTGTGTAAGAGAACTTTATTTCCAACTTTAAATTTGTTGGTAATAGGTGGTAATTTGTTGTTATGTCTTTTTTTTTGTTAAGCTTGAGAATATTCAATATGAGTTGCTGCTATTTATTGTTTTTCTTCCAATGTGCTAAGCAGAGTGTAGATTTTTCATTGTAGTGTTTCCTGAAAATTGTTTTTATCAATTGGTTGTGCTGGATATGTTTCCACTGTGAAACTAATTGGTAATATTGCTGTCCTTCCATAAGTTAAATCAAATGGTGTGTGTTTTGTGGTATCTTGTTTTAGTGTTCTATATGCTAGTAACACTAATAGAATAAAGATATTCCACTCTTGCTCAAAATTGGTTGAGACTTTGGCTAATAACTCACACAATGTTCTGTTAAAATGTTCCACAAGTCTGTTTGTTTGTGGATGGTAAGACAAAGACAGAGGTCTTTTGACATTGAATCGTTCACAAATTTTTTGTATCAGGTTGTTCACAAAGTGTGTTTCCTGATCGGATAAAAGTTCAATTGGACATCTATGTCTATAAATGATGTCTTTATAGATGAAATTTGCTACTGATTTTGTATCTGCTTGTTGAATGGCTCTGGCTTCGGGCCATTTAGTAAGATAGTCTACAGCTACTGCAATATAATGGTTTCCTTAAGTGGTAATAGATAGTGGTCTGACTAAATTGATACCAACTCAGTCAAAGAGTTGTCCAACTTTGATTGGATTTAATGGTTCAGTAGGACGTGTTCCTCCTCTTTTTTGACAACTATCACAAGATTTGACATATTTGTGAATGTTTTTTCTCATTCAAGGCCAAAAGTAGTATTTTAGTGTTCTTTGGGTGGTGCTGTCTTTTCCGGAGTGTGCTGATAAAAGATCTGAGTGCATGTTGTATAATATAGTTTCTTTTTCTTGTTCTTGTATTAATCTGAGTGGTTTGTCTGGGTTTTTGAAATTTCAATGATAAATAATGTTGTTGTGTAGAAAATATTGTTTGGCTTGTTGTTGTAGTCAATGTTTTTTATCTGGAGACCAATCTGTTGGGATTGTTAATGTTTCCAAATATTGTTTGAGATTGTTGTAGTTTTTCAAATTCATTGTTTGTTGGCTGTTTTGGTTGGTTAAGTTGAGTGTTGGTTTTTGTGTTTTCTAATCTTGTTTCATTCTGGAGAGACAGTCAACATTGGTGTGAAGTTTTTCTGGTTTGTGATGTACTATGTATCAATAGTTTGCTAGAAATCCTGTCCATCAGGTTTGTTTTGCATTCAGCTGAGTATTTTTGTTCTGAAGCCATTTGAGTCCAATATTATCAGTGATAATATTGAATTCCTTTGGCCAGAGATAAAGGTTGAAATGATATAGAGCCCAAATTACAGCTGCTGTTTTCAATTCAGTGGCAGGATAATTTTTTTCAGCTGGTTTTAATGTTCTACTAGCATAGACAATTACTTGCTCATTTCTATTGTCATCCAATTGTGATAGGATAGCACCAAAGACAGTATAAGAAGCATTTTTTGCTAATCAGAATTGGTTGCTGAAATCTGGGTAGGCGAGAATTAGAACTGTCGTTAGTTTTTCTTTGAGGATTTTAAATGCATTTTGGCATTCAGCAGTCCATTTGTATTCGACGTTTTTGGTGGTAAGCTGGTTGAGAGGTTTTGCAATTTCTGAAAATCCTTTGATAAACTTTTGATAGTAGAAAGCTAACCCTATAAATCCTCTTAGTTCTGTAGTGTTTCGAGAAATTTTGAAATTTTTGACAGCACTGATTTTTCCAGAGTCCAGTTTGATTCTATTTTTACTAACAATATGACCAAAGAAAGCCAAGCTTGTTTTTCCAAAGTAGCATTTTTTGATGTTGAGTTTTAGTTCTGCTTTTTGTAATCATTGAAAAACTTCTCGCAGGTGTTTTAAGTGTAATTTGAACAATAGAGAATAAACATCAGTATCGTCAAGATAAATGACTATTGACTTCCAAAGAAGTTCTTGGTACACAACATCCATTAATCTCTGAAACATTGCTGGTGCATTGCATAATCCAAAAGGCATTACATTGAACTCGTAATTTTCGCCTTGGGTGGTGAATGCTGTTTTGGAGTGATCTTTGGGATCCATAGCAACTTGCCAGTAACCACTTTCTAAATCTAGTGTTGAAAAGTATTTGGATTTTTCAAGGGCATCTAACATGTCATCAATTCGGGGAAGGGAGTAGGCATCTCCCATTATAATGCTGTTGAGTTGTCAATAGTTAACAAAAAATTGTATCTTTCCATTTTTCTTTTTAACTAGCATTACAGGTAAAGCCCAAGGACTCATGAAGGGTTGGATGAGCCTGTTGTTAAGCATTCATTGTATCTCTTCTTGGATAAATTGGTGGCTTTCTGGAGCAACTTGATATGCTTGTTGTCTTCTTGGTTTGGCATCTCCTGTATAAATTTGGTGTTGGACCAAATTGGTTCTTTCTAAGTCATTGTTGTTTTCAGCAAAGATATTGGTAAATTCTGCAATTAGCTCTTTGAGCTGGCTCCATTGTTGTGGTTCAAGTTGTCCCATGTTGATTCGAAATAATTTTTCCATAATAACATGGTAGTTTTCAGAGCTAGGGTTTGGGTTGATTTTTGGTAGTGAATGTCCAATGATTTCCGAGAAATTGGGAACTGTTTGTGGTAATTCTTGTTGAAATATATTACTGTGAATAACTCCAATTTCTAAATTATTTAATAAAACTATGGGGTAATTGTTGGGATTGTAAAAAGTAACTCAAACTTTCTTTGTTCCTTCTGGAATATAAATGTTTGGGATCGAAATATTATGTTCCAAGCAGACTTGTTTATTGGATTCAAAAATTTGTTGTGTGGTTGTTGGCTTTGGGCAGGTGTAGATTTCCAGATGTTCTCCAAAGAGTGAGATGGTAATTGGTTGTGGAAGTCTGAGAATCTGGTGGGATTTGTTCTGTGTGTTAAGAGCTATATTAACTGGAACTGTGAATTGTCTAGTTGAACCAAAACCTTGGGTTCCTCTATCACTTTTTCCTAATTGTTCTCTTTGATTGACTAGTTGCAAACCCGAAATGTTGATTAGGGGTAGGTAAATAGCTTGGGCAATTTTTTCAGCATGTTCAATCTTGAATGATTTGTCAGTTTCATTTTGAAGCATTACTGTAATGTCTCCAGTATATCCAGCATCAATTATTCCTCCTCTGACATTGATTCCTTTGCTTGCCAGAGAGGACCGGGAGGCAATTTGAACCATTGCTCCTGGCAAGATTTTGAGTGCAATTTTGAGGTTGATTTTTGTGAGAGATTTGGGTTTGAGAACAAGAGTATTCTTGTCTGGATATCTTAGGTCATATCCAGCATTAATTTCGTGTGCTTTTTTGGGTTTTATTCCTTGTCTGTTGTTGTTGAAGTATTTGAGTTGTAAGACAGACTGATTTTTGATAAGGTAGATGGGTGTTGTTTTAATTTCTTCTGTTGCTTTAGGTTCTCCAAATTCAATTTCGTTCTCATCATTTTCACTGGACAGGGGAATGTTAATAGCATAGTATTCAGGGCACCATTGCTCATCGCAGGGCATTATGCATTCTTCACACAATTTAACATTCATTTGCTCTAGCCATTGAGCTTGAGCTTCTTTGGTCGGGTAAGTGTGACTGGCAATTTGGTGATATACTTCTACTTCATCTTCATAGTTGTATCCAGCGATTTCAAAGATGTATGCAATGTATTCTGATTCTTTCATTTGACAAACATTTTTTTGAGTGGTTCCGCTGATTAAAGCCATTGCTAAGTTAAAAATCATTTCGGCATCATGAGGATAATGGTACAGTTTGTTGAGAGCACTGTTGTATGCTGCATTAAAGGGTGTTTCTCTTTTTACTTTTTCTGAAATTGATAAAGCATATTGGCAAGTCTGATCGCAGACTCCTCTTCTCATTGCTACATCAATCCAATTGCATTCTTTCAATAGCATATTTCCACAAGTCAAACAAGAAGTGTTGTCCTATTTTCTGCTTCTTTTTATTAGATAGCCCCATCATTCTCTATGGCAAGCCTTGCAGTAATAACAAGTATGATTTTCATATTCTTCTTCAGGTGAAATGCAGGCTTCCATTGAGGAGAGTTTCTTGTGGCAGTCCTTGCATTTGAGTGGAATGTAGGGGCATTGTTTTTATGGTTCTGGTTTTGAATAGGGGACATTCCATCCGATTGTTACTGGTTCTTTTGTTTCAAGAGAATCATTTGTTGAAAAGTATTGTTGTTCAGTTTCATCAGCCCAATTGGAGATTGATCCAAGTGCCATAAACGTTTCAATGATGGGTTTTTTCTCTTCTGGTTTGAATTCAAAAGCTGGGGCTTTTTCAGAGCGTTTGTTGAATGTACCACAAGTAGTGGGTACTCGGGTATATTGTCTTTGATAGGAGAGTTGTAATTCTTGAGTTTTTCAGTCTAATTTTGCATTGGCTTTTTGGAGCCAATTATTTCCAACAAGGGCTTAATACTGAGGTGCATCTATTACAAGAACTTTGACTGGAATGGTGATTTCATCCAGAGTAAATGAAAAATTGTCAATTTTTCTTACTGGGTTCATTTTTATGCTATTGGCAGTAATGATTACTGTTTGAGCTGGTTGGTCGACATTTCTCTTCAACTGTTGCATTAACTGGTAAGTGATAATGCTTCTGGTAGATCCACTGTCTAGGATCAAGCGAATTGTCTTTCTTTCAACTTCTGCTTTAGTGTACATAGCTATGATTGCTTTTTGTTTGTTGGCGGCTATATTGCTAAGCAGGAATGGTGACTCATTTGCTTTGAACTCAAAAGGAAATATATCTGAAAGGTTGGCATTTTCAGTAATTCTGGCTGGTGGAATTGTGGTAGGAGTATAGGAAAGGTTTTGTTGTTGTACTGCAGCTCTACCTTCTGAGAGTGCAGTATGGTGAAAATCCTGTTCTTCTGGCATTGTTAGATAACTGGGTTGAGTGTGATAGTGGTTGGATCTTGGTTGAGTGGAATTTTGGGGAACCAATTGGTTATTTGAACTGATTCTGTTGTTGTTTACTTGGTATTGGTTTTGTGGTGTGAATTGATTTTGTGTAATCAGTCTTCAAGCAGGTACTTGATAATGTTGTGTGGGTGGTTGTTGGTATTGCTGTTGGATTGGCTGTGGAGCAGGCTGATAATAGTTATTTTGGTATTAGGGTCTTGGTGGATAGTAAGCTGGTAGTGGTGGTTGATAATAAGATTGCTGTGGTAGAGGGTAATATTGATTACTCCTATTTTGTTGGTCTTGTTGTAGCTTTCTGCAATCTCTTTTTCAGTGGCCAGAGATTCTACAGTAATGGCAATTCTGAGGCTGGTTATTAGAAAGTGGTGTAAAGTTATTTTGATTTCGTCTTTGGGGTGGTTGATATTTTTGGGGTTGCTGTTGTTGTTGATTAGTGAAATAGTTTTCAACCTTCTTTGTGAGTTGGTCAATTTTTTTCTCAGCTGCTGAGCTGGTTTTTTCAATTGCCAAATTTACAAGTTTTGTGCAATTGGCCTCTTCCATGGCCATTTCATATCTTTTTGCATGCTGTATGGCAGAGTTTAAATCTTCTGGCACATGTGGGCAAACCTTTTTAATTAGTTTATTTTTTAGACTAGCAATAAATTGATCCAAGATTTAAGCATCAGAATAATAATCATTTGTTTCGAGTTGGTAAATTTGTCTGAGAAGTTTGTTGAATTTCCCAATATAAGTCATAACAGATTCGGAGGATTCTTATTTAATATTGTGAAACCGATTTCGAAAGGTGATGGAGGTATTATTGTCAGTGAACTGTTCAAAGAAGGCTGCTTTAAAAACATCCCAATTATTGAATAGAGTGGCCAAGTTTTCAAACCATTCTCCTGCTGTTTCTTTAAAAAAGTAGAGAATTGTTCTTAACATTCTGGCAGCATTCTATCCATTTGCATCTTCAGCTTTAGTAACTTGGTCAAGCCATTCTTGAGGACTGGTCTTAATGTCTTCTCTATTAAATTCAGGGATTTTTGTAATGTATGCTGTCATTTCATTTTCTTTAGTTATTTCAGAGTCATTTTCTTTGTTTGCTGCTGTCTCAGAGTGTTCATTTTGATTTTCAGCTAGAAAATCAAGAAAATTGGAACTAGTTTGAAAAGGTTCTTGCTGTCTAGTGGGACTTCTGAGTGATGTAAAATCTTCTGGTCTTGCAAATTGATTCAAGGGTGAATTAGGTGTTTGTGTTTGTACAAGTAAAGCTGGAAAAGGTGTGATAGTGAGTGGAAGTTTTGAACTGGTTCTTTGTTCAGGTGTTTGTAAGTGTTTGGCAGTTGTTTTTGGTAGTATTGGGGTATTTGGGGTGGTTTTTGAGTATTGCTTCAATTTTTGTTTGTCTTTGTTGCTTGTTTCTGTCTCTAATTCAAAATCAATGGAGTATTGAGACTGCACTAGATATGTTTTTTCACAGTACTTGATAATGTTAAAATTTAGTTCTTGAAAGTAAGTGGCAAGTGTTTTACTGTTAAGGTCTTCAGTTTTCAACTGTGAATAGTGTGCTAAATTGTTGTAAAAATTGCTTCTAACTTCTGAAATATTGTAATTTCTAAAAAAATAATTGTTGATACAGTTTTCAATGTATTGGTATACTGATTTCTTGACAACTTCAATTCCATCTGAAATGTTGAATCTTTGCTTGCAGTGGGTGTAAATTGATTGGTAATACTTTAGAGTTGTTGCGTCTAGTGTGGTCGCCACTTTGAAATCGTTTTTGCTGTGTTGTTTCTGTGGGAGAGCACCAAATGTTACTAGAGGTTTTTGGTCTCTTTTCTTAATTGTTGTTGATGTCTGTTTGCTGTGGATTCACGTTTTCTGGATGTGGTTGAACCTCCAGTAACTGAATTTATTTTCAAATTATCTTCTATAATTTGAACTGTTGGGCTTATAAGTGGAATGGCCAATTCCATGCCAGTTACTTTGTATAGTTACTTTGCAGTAAACGTCAACTCTTTCCCAGGAATTGCTCGTCTGGAAGCTCATTAAAAAATATATAGTTACTTTGCTGTGAAAGTCAACTCTTCTACAGGAATTCTCATCTGTAGGCTACCCAAATGATTTATAATAAGAAAAAAAAGAGAATAAAAGAAATGTAAAAGAAAAAGTAAAACTGATGATTTATGGAAGTCATTTCGGATCCAGGCCTGGAAGTGTTTTAACAGTCTACTGAAATTGGTAGCTAATCAATTTCAAACTGTTAGTAAGAATTGGTTAATTTCAAGGGAAATAATTAAGAATTTGGCTTTTTAAATTATTTAATATTTATTTGTCTTTTGGGTGTAGAGGATTATTCTAATTGTTTTTAAATCTGAAGTAAGATACATTTTCTTAAAGAAAGAAGCTCTTCTTTTATACAACTTGTTGTAACACTATTCTATGAACTTGAACTTTGCTATTTTCTATAATTTCGCTAAACTAAAGATACATTTTGGCGAACTACAAGTTATTTCTGTGAACTATTAGATATTTCGGTAAACTATCAATTATTTCAGTGAATTTCTACAAATTTTGGTGAACTTTTTGAATGTTACATAGTTCGGGGTATTGCATGATTGATTATCGCAATTAGGTTATATTTGTGTCATATACAAATTGGGTTATTAATTAAATGATAATTTCAGACATTTTGCTAATGTAATAAGTGATAATTTGAAATGATAATATATGTTAATTAATGATGGAAATTATAACAATAATTTCATGCTAAATAATATCTCTAATTTCGTCTGGTAACAACAGCCTACACAACTTATTACTTTGATCAAGCTTATTTTGAAGACAACTTAAAAAGAAAAAACAACAGTATTAATCAGCTTTTATACTCCACAATCTTTGAACAACAGCCCTTTAATTTTGAATATCTGAATCATCAAATTCACACTTGGATTGCTGCTCATCAAGCAACTGAAACTCCCTTTGAAACAGAAGAAAAAAGCTACTAAACTGCTTCTGTTATTGATCTTTTATCAAATAAATCAAATTCATCTATACAAACAGTTACTCCTGAACCAATGATTATTAACTCTATACAACAAAACATCCTAATTGCCCTCTAAGGCATACAAACTGCTTTAGGGTAAAGAAACAATACCCCACTACCATTATTTAGAGATGATGCACAAGATTTAATTGAATGATTGGATGACTTTGAAAGAGCTGCCACAGCCAACCAATATGATAATAAATACAAATTTCAAATCATTGGTGACTACCTCTAAGGCTCTCCTGCCACTTGGTTCTTACAAAAAACTGATGCTGGTGCTTACCAAAAAATTATTAAATAGGCACCAACAAATGCTAAAAAAGAAAACACTTCTTTCACAACCCAGTTTAAAACTAAATTTAGAACTTTTATCTTAATATTTAAATGGCATATGGAATTAAAAAAAAGAACCCAAGGCTTTAGTGAAGTTGTAACTGAGTATGCCAAAGCAATCAAAAAATTAATCAAGTGAGTAGATTCTAGAAGAAATTAAACAAAAGAGCAAAAGATTTATTCTTTTACAAAAAAATTAAAAACTGATCTTTTCTATGCTTTTTGGCCCCTTTTGGCACTAAAAGACAATTCCACAATAGATATGGCCATTGAACTTGCCCAGAAATAGAAGACAATCAAAAAATGTACCTAAAATCCACATTTTCAGTTTTTGCTCTTGCTCCTGTTATGGCTCCTGCTTCCCAAATGGCTGCTATCTCTTTTGCTGTTTAAACTCCAGATCCCAATGAACAATTAATAGATAGATTCACAGCCAATCTTGCCTGGTTATTAGAACCTTTAACTCAAGCAGTCAAAGTAAATTAACAAACTCAAAGATCCAGATTTGAACCTTGTTTTAATCAGTCTCAGCAACCCCCTTATCAAAGACAACAGAATCATGGCCCACCTGTATGTTATTGCTGTAGATTAACTGGACATTTCTCCAGAGATTGCAACAATTCTCCTCCACTTCCTCCAGCTTTTAGAAACAATAACAATCAAAATAACAAAACCATCAACAACAATGTCCTTAACCAAAGACTCAATCATGCCAACATCAATTTCTTTGAAGAGAATCTCTTAGTTGAAGCCACTGTTTATCAGTTTTTAAACTGGTAGGTGTATTTCTAAAGGATGAGAGTACAAGCCAACCAGAAGAAAACTTCTTTTATGCTTTTAACTTAACTAATAATAATCATGATATGGAAGAACTAGCAATCAACACTTCTGAATTAACAAGAAAGAAGAAGAAAGCCAAGGTTGATTTTATTATAGATCCAAAGAAAGCCTCCATATTAACTGCTGATAACAATAAACTCCCAAAGACTAAAGTTTTTAAAAATCTTCCAAAGTTAGAACCCCCAAAAATAGTACAAAAATTTGGCCTCTATTCTGTTGTTAAAGATCTCATGGAAACCCCAATACACATTACATTTGGCCAACTAATGACCCATCTACAGTTCAGAAAAAATTTTCACAAATTATTAATACCAAAGAAAAAAACACCAAAGACCAACAAACAACCTCACCAAGCTGAATTCGCTGATAACAGCAATGTTACCTCTTTGATTTGTAAAGCTCAAGTGGCTGGTTACTTCATTGATCTGATCATAACAGTGGATTATCTGTTAGTGTAATTGCCAAATACTTTCTTGAAGCAATTGGCAGAAAAATTGATGAGCTTTCCACTCAACCAATAACCAATGTACATAGTAACAAGAAGAAAGGCCTGAGCATAGCAAAAGCTATTTCTGTTTACATCAATGGTATCAGCATTGAAACTGATATGGAAGTATCTGAAGTAAAAGAGTATACCATAATTGTTGGCAATGAGTGACTTAAGAAAGTTAAAGCACTACTTGATTATGAACTTTGTGAACTAACCATCAGATGTAGTGAAAAACCCATTGTGGTTAAATGTCACTATTGAACAACTCCTCTAATACCCAAGCAAAACCAAGAAGAAGAACAATCAGATAAATCAAATGATGATAAGAGTGATAAAAAAAAAGACCAAAAAGAACAAAAAGAAACTGCTGAACTTGTCTATATTATTTTCACCAGCAATGGCAAGCCACTAAACAATGTTAAAGCTAACAAAGAAAGAATCATGGTAAATGGCAAGCTGATCTGCTGGCCCTACTATGATATCCTCAGAAAAACTTTTGATAGAAAACCTGGCAAAAAAGCAAAATACAGTTATTAGTGGCATGGTCCTTGTGCCAGATGCTGGTGCAATAAACCTTTGTATTCCCCTAGTGATGAATGCAAGTCCTGCCTAATCTATTACAAAGATTGGGAGCCAATTAAATTAATACCCTGAGAAGAACTAAAAAAAGTACAGAAGTTCTTTGA
The DNA here is from genome assembly GCA_016748015.1 of Geosiphon pyriformis. Lineage (NCBI taxonomy): Eukaryota > Fungi > Glomeromycota > Glomeromycetes > Archaeosporales > Geosiphonaceae > Geosiphon > Geosiphon pyriformis. Next base: position 14,473 of record JAAOMT010000284.1, read on the forward strand.
GAGTGAATCACCTGAAATTTAATCATTAGTTGTAGAACAAAAAGAACTTTTCCCTGAAAAAAGAAAAATGGATATTGAAAATCAGTTGGTTAGGAATAGCCCAGTTATTTCAAAAGAAGGTAATACCCCTGAATGAACTCATGTGATACAACACACTATCACCACAAAAGAAACTTGTCTCATCTATTTGAAGCCTTATCAATCCAATTAACACAATGATAAGTTTAAAAAAAAAGATATAAACCAGATAAAAGATCTTGGATTCATACAAGAAACCAAAAGTGAATGGGCTTTTCCAGTTGTAGTGGTATCCAAGAAAAGTGGAACTCTATGCTTCTATGTTGACTATTGTCAATTAAATGCCATCATTATAAGAGACATATACCCACTTCCCAAAATTGATGCAATGCTAGATAAATTCAACGATGCTGCTTTCTTTTCAACCATTGACTTAACTGCTAAATTCTGGCAAGTAGAGATGGATCCAGAAAGCAAAAAAAAACTGCTTTTACTATCAAGTATGGTATCTATAAATTCACAGTCATGCTTTTTGGTCTCATCAATGTCTCTTCCACCTTTTAATGCCTAATGGATAAAGTATTTGAATCAGTAAAAAAAACTTTGTTTGGTCTACTTAGATGACATAATGGTCTACTCAAAAACCTGGGATGAACATCTTGAATATTTACAAAAGGTTTTTGACCTGTTCAGAAATGCTGGCCTTAAGATCAACCCAATCAAATTTTTCTTTGAATGTCAATCCACCCAGTTTTTTGGCCATCTTATTACAAAAGATAGAATCTTCTTTAACCTAGCTAAAGTTAAAAAAGTTCAAAACATTAAACAACCAATGAATGTTCTTGAACTATGCTCTTTTCTTGGTTTGGTCTCTTACTATTGCAAATTTATCAAGGATTTTTCCAAAATCGTCTTTCTTCTCAATCAGCTATTCAGGGAAAATGTCAATTATTACTGAGATACTCATCAACAAAAAGCTTTTGAAATTCTGAAAGAAAAACTTGTTACTAAACCAATTTTTAAGCAACCTAATCTGAACTAACTTTTTATCTTCCATATTGATGCATCTGACTATGAACTTGGTGCTGTTCTTTTACAGAAAAATGAAAATAGCAGAAAACATGCCATAGTATATGCCAGTAGATTTCTCATACCAGCAGAAAAGAACTATTCAATTACTGAACAAGAATATTTAGTAGTAGTTTGGGCTATTAATTACTAAGATCAATATTTTTTTGGTGCAAAATTCTTAATAGTAATAGATCATCAAGCCTTGGTTTGGCTGCACAATAAAAAAAAGCTGGAACACAAATAAATAACTTGCTAAATACTCTATCTGGATGAATTTGACTATGATATTTAATACTGTAAAGGAGCAAATCATCAAAACGCTGATGCTTTCTCTAGACTTACCATTGTTACTCATAAAAAGAAAACAGATATAAAAAACAGCAGACCAATAAGAGAATAGTATTTAGCACATGAGCACATTGCTTAGCAATGTGGAGCAATATCAGAAATTATAACACATTGCTCAGCAATATAGAGCAATGTCAGAAAACATGGCACATTGTTCAGCAATATGGAGTGATGTTAAAAAATTAGAGCACATTACTCAGCAATGTGAGCATTGCTTAAAAAATCATAGCACATCACTCAAAAATGTGAGCAATCTCATAGAACATTAATTATGTATATATAGCAGTAGCTTTAGAAGTAGAAAAAGCAGAATTTTTTAGTTAAAAATCTCTCATTCACAAATATTGAATAAATAAATTATTTACCATCCAAATCCACTCTTCACTATCAACACTCCATGTTGATAGCAATTAATATTTAACTACACTGAAACAATAGCTCTTGATTATGGCTATTGATGGATACTAACTTGCACATTGCCTTGGCTTATTTCTTTATATCATTTCTTTTATTTTCTTGTCTTAATTGTTGTTATTACTAACTTTATTAAGAATTAACACATGGGATACTGACATCAGAATATAGCACTGGTAAAAGACCCAGAAATAAGAGTAGGACACTTGATTGAAGTTAGCTTACCAAAAAAAACACTGGCCATTACACTGAGAAAAAAATTGACAAAACTGCAGTTTCAGGAAGTTACAGATAAAACTATTACCACTGAATCTCTGTCCATTATACAAAAGACTCAACCAAAACCTTCAGATAAACACACTTTCAGATTGCCATCATCGACAATAGTCTTGAGCACCAAGTTATGGGTTTGTTATTTACTCCAACAATCAAGTAAACACCTGTAACATTTAGTGCTCTCTGTAAGATATAATTTTACAGAGAACCAGCACCAACAAATAAATCAACAGTGGCAGAATCAAAAAGTATAAGAGCAAACCATTTAGGATTTGTAAAATTCTTATTTCAACACTACTGTCAACACTTGAGATTGAACTACAATCAGATATTAGCAGAATCAGCCTTCAATTTCTATGTCAACAAAAGAATTGCCTATTTGTTAGGAACACCAATAAACATTGAATCAGCAAGAGAAACTTTTTACCACAAATTAATCCAAAACACCAGTTTACCAACAAATTATAACTTCACATCCATCATCACTGAGATTAATAAGGAAATTGAACATCACACACAACAAAGGTATCCAATCACTTATGCAAGTAAAGGCAAAGAAAAATTACAAACACTGGCAGTAACACCTCAACGGATCCAACCACCCACTTGGAAGAAACACAGAATTAAATCATCTACAAATCCATCATATTATTATACTCCTGGAAGCACCATCAATATTGCATCAGCAAATGTGTCTACATTAAACATAACATCAACATTTGGACAATTTCCATTCCAAAGTAAACAAAGAAAAGAAAATCTATTAGGACCATATAGCACATACTTCAAGGAATTTAAATTGAGATCACCAACACCATCAGGAGTTTGATCACCACCACTCCAACCAGATTTCGGAATTACTGATCCATGGGAACCAACTGAATCAGAAAAAAAACAAGAAGAAGAAAAGGAAGAAGAATCTGAAGATCAAGAATTTACTTACCAGAACCTGATTACTGAGAACCTGGATATTGAGACCACAAATTTTTAGACTCAACAAGATCAAAATCTAGAAAATCCAGAAATCAAAACTCCACCAAATCAGAATGACTGAAATCCTGACTTAATTAATTAACACAATTTACCTCCAAATATTGTCATCAATTAGCTACCAATTGAACCAATTATTAAACCGATTTAATAACAGCAAATACTCCTTCAACAGCCACCACTATAGCAACTGGTTTAGCAACTGCAATAACAGCTTCAACCATCAATACAACAATAGCAATTGATCGTGCCAATGGCTTTTGCACCAATCACAAAACTTGAGAAGTTCACTGGCAAAAAGAATGACACCCAGGCATGAATCAATAACATTGCCAAAGCCATTACTACAAATAATTGGAATAACACAAAAACTATACAAGTTATTCCATATTTCTTAAAGAATATTACCAACTCATGATATCATAGCTTGGTCCAGAAACCCCAAAATTTTAATGCATTTAAAACAGAATTTCTAAAATATTTTAGTAATAATAACAGCATCAACCACCTGACAAGTACTTTTACCACCCTAAAACAAGGGGACACAGAAGCAGTCACCACCTACTTAGGACACTTCCACAGAAATCTGCACCAAATCCAAGCTATCTAAGCTGATTACTTTACAGCACCACAAATCTTAAATCAGTTTATTAGAGGCTTACATAGCAGCATTCTCCAATGAGTATGTCCAATGCATCTAGTAGACCTTCTTACCACAGTCACTTATGCTAGAGATTTTGAAGCTGCTGAATTAGAAGCCAACCATGCCCAAGCTGTGAATTTAGTAATGAATGGATCATCTGACTTGGATTCTAAACTGAACCAATTTAGTGATTCCATTAATCAAAAATTAAAGAAATACTTAGCTGACAATCACCCAATTTATCAGTCTCCTCAATGATGTAATAATTAGGAAAATGTAAATCATTTCCAAAATCAGTCGTGTCCATCATTATCAACAAATTAACTGTTGCAACAAAAAACATGAATTTGCCATAACTGTGATAAACAAAATCACTTTAGAGCCAATTGCTGTACTTATAGTAACTCATGATTAGGAAATCAATATCGGAATCCTGATCGCTGGTTTCTAACTCCGAATTATTACTTGAATCAAAATCAATATCAATTTATTTATCTGCTAATAACGCCACTGCCAATCTATCAAACACTGGTATATCAACCTCAAATATATCAATCGCAGCCACCCATAATATATCAACTGCAGTCATAAATAGTCTATCAACCACAACAAACAATTCAAACACCACTACAAAACCCAGCTACGATAACATCTGGAAACCCCAGATCCAGAGTAATCCAAAACTGGAGATCGGCAATGGTGGTTTACCAACTGATCCCCAGTTCAACAAATCAACCATCAGGATTATGCCAGCAAAGTTTAAAAACTGGGTATAACCAAAATCTGAATTCTCAGAACTATTTAAGTCTTCTAGTTACCCCAGAAGATATGGCATCTAGCAAACAGAAAACCAATCAGAAGCCACTTATCCACAACATTCTACCAGCCACCAGCACCAAAGATGAATCACTTGCTACCATATTCCCATTTAAACTTGAGGAAATTATGTCAGTTCTATTGTTCAGTAGAGCTGCTCTGGACATCAAACCAATAACCACAATATATACTGATGCCAAAGTCAATGGTCAGTATATCAAACTGATCCTGAATAGTAGATCAGCTGACAGCATCATCACCAAACAACTCATGAATCAATTAGGTCACCGAGTTGACTGAGCTGCCAGCGCAAGGATCATTACAGCTGATAGAGCAACCAAAACTCCTATTGACAAGATTGACGACTTCTCTTTTGAAGTCAATGGCATCATAATTCCTATCAAAGTTTTGGTAATGGAAGCCACTCAATACCAAGCACTAGTTGGTAATAACTGGCTCACTAAAACAAACACCATACTGAATTGGACAATGCAAAAGCTTCAACTTAGCCAAAATAGTCAACATACACATGTACTAGTCACATGCAGCCACTTCAAGACCATTAACACATCAGCACCACTCATTGAGTTTGAGAAAGAAGAGAAAAAACCTACCTAAGAAGCCTATCAAGTCTTGTGGACTGATGACAATCATAATGAACTGTTGCCAATACTCTCATGGGATAACAACACCAAAGGAAAGCAAAGAGAGAAACTTACCTGGGAAACTGATAACCTGAACTAGACCAACAATGATGAGAGTGAACCAACACCAAGCTGGAAATGAGAAAAGAACAGCAAAGGAAAAGGAAAAGCAAAGAAAAAAAAGTTACTATCAACTGACAATTATACTCCTCATAAATATACACTACTACAACTCTCTAACTATCATTGACCAAAGCTTATATGCGTCGATTGTGATAAGAAATTGTCATCAATGGGTGCATGCTGTGGTGACAATGAAGAATATTCAACAGCAACCAAATTTTACTGCCAAATGTGTATTCTAAAATGTTTTGAACAACCAAAACGAGTGGAAAAATGGGATAATACCCCATGTTTAGCTTGTGGAGAGACCCTTCTGGATGAAGGAATGTGAAACAACATTTCTGGGCATAGAGGAACGTGTAATAAAACCTGTCAGTATATGATCCTAATCAATGACTGGGTATGTAAGAGAACACCAATCAATGATGCCTGGAAACAAGCATTGCGACAATTAGAAGGATATCCACATAATAAGCATGAACTCTGGAGAATGGCAAATGCAAAAGCAGAAGGTGCAACAATCAATAAACTACTGGAAATAAAGAACAACTCTTTGTTGCTACCTGAACCTGAGTATGTCCAAATATTTGATGTCTTTGGCAACATTGAGGATGATCCCGAGAAATTCCATAAGCACTACTAGAGATTAGCACTGACAAAAGAGGAACAGAAGCAGCAGCTAGCATAGCTAAACACTCAACTATGTGACTACTGTTTAATTCTATGTGACTTCCAATATTGTAATGAGTGTAATCTTATTTACAACCCACCAATCCGCATGATCTACACGATCTCAGAAGAAAAAGAACCAATTAACAGCTGCACATCAAAATCGGAATCAATTTTCAATCCCAATTCAAACTCTGACAACAACAATAATGAAAACACCGGTTCCAGCTCCATTCAATATGGCAACGAAGATAACAGTGATTTGGATTCAGATCCAAACTCTAAAACATTTATAGCACTTCCTGATCTTACCAAGGAGCAAGAGCTAAAGTGGTTCAACAACAATAATGAAGGTATCATGTCAGAGCATGTGCATGATACTAATGTAGGGTTTGATCTGAGATATCCTGGAAAAGATGTCATCAAATTAGAATCACATTTGCACACTTGTATTGATCTGAAAATAGCACTGAAAATTCTAGTAATCACAATAATTCAACTAGCATCTAGGAGTAGTCTAGCAAAAAGAAAAATCAACATCAGAGGAGAAATAATTGACACAGGATATGTGGAAAATATTATTGCTATGCTATAAAACAATTCAGAAAAGACCTATATAATAGAGCCAAATGAAAAAATAGCACAGGCAATATTTCTGTCTCTGGTTAAAATAGCTCAGTTAGTGTCAGTAGAAAACAGAGAAGAATTAGAGATCACAGCTAGAGGGATACAGGGATTTGAATCAACAGATAGAGTAGATATACCAGTTAATATGGTAAAAGAAGAGATTATTGACAAGGGAGAAATTATCTCTACCAGTCAACCAATTTCTATTCCACCATATAACCAGTATATAGTAGTCATAAAAAAGAAAGTGAAGAATCAGAACCAGATTTTTGAAGCAGAAGTAGCACATTGTGAATCAAGAGAAATTGGACTCATCAATCTCTATATACCAGCCAAAAACTATAACTGCATCAAAATTCCTATTTACAACAATATTGGAAAGATTATAGAGATATCAGAAGGAACCATCATAGGACATTTAACTACTAAAATAGAGGACCAACTACCAAACCCTATTCCAGACTTTCCACAGCTTTGTAGATATATTGACATCATATCACAAACAATATATAGATGAAATAAATGTTATTTGCTCCAACCAGAACAATTGGAACAAATAAACATGGGGAATTTAAACTCACTCCAATGCATGCAGCTGAAGATGTTGCTCAACAAGTTCAATGACATTTTCACCAGCGAAAATGAATTCAGCAGAACTGACATTATCCAGCACCAGATTAAAACTGGAGATGCTATGTCAATAAAACAACAAGTATACAGAGTACCATCCGCCAGCCATAAGATCATTTGTTAAAAAATCAACTGGATGCTCAACAATGGGTTAATTTAGCCATCAATAAGCCTATGGTTATCGGAAAAAAAATGGGAAAATCCACTTTTGTATAGACTACAAAAAGCTTAATAGAGTCATGTATGGAGACAGCTATCCAACTCCATGAATTCAGGAATTATTCAATGCTTTTGGTGGAAACAAATGGTTCTCAACATTGAATTTAGATAGTGGTTACTGACAAGTAGCCATGAATCCAGTGGACAAAGAAAAAACTGTATTTACAATACAGGAGTAAAATTTTGAATTTGAAGTGATGTCATTCAGCTTAACAAATGCTCCAGCCACATTCCAGCAGCTAATGAAAATAGTATATACTGGCTTATTGTGGAAATCAATAGTCATTTATTTAGATAATACCAATGTATTCTCCAAAACATTCAATGATCATTTATATCATCTACAACAAGTGTTCAAAAAACTACAACAAGCAGGGCTAAAGTTAAACACCAATAAGTGCTTCTTTGGCAAGACAGAATTAAACTTTTTAGGGCACATAGTAAGCAAAGACAGCATCAAAATGAATCCAGAAAAGATAGAGATAGTCAAAAACTTTTCAGTACCAACCAATATAATAGAGTTAAAATTATTCTTGAGATTTGCAGGCTATTATTGATGCTTCATCAAAAACTTTTTCAAGATAACTCAACCACTCAATCATCTCCAAACCAAAAATGTAAAATATAAATGGACAGAAGCACAACAAGAAGCTTTTGATATTCTGAGAAGAAAGCTTATACAAGCTTCAGTACTGATCTATCCAGATTACAACAAACTATTCATCATTACTACTAATGCATCAGGCCAAACATTGGAAGCAGTATTATTACAGAAAGAACCAGATGGAAAAGAACATTCAGTCACATATGCCAGCCGAGGTTTAACTCCAGCTAAAAGAAATTATAGAACACTTAGCAATTTATTGGGCAGTTATGAAATGGAGTGAATACTTGAGCCAGAAGTTTGATGTATACACAGACCACAAAGGATTAACAGCACTTCATAAACAGGAATTTGGAAATAGAAGACAATCAAAATAGAAAATGGCACTATTACCATATACTTACACTATACATTATAAAAAGGGAAAAGACAATGGAAATGCTGACAGTTTGTTGTGAATAAGACAAATCTAAAAACATCTCAACATAAAAATATAACAAAACCAGAACAAACCCAACAAAAATATAACAAAAGATGAACATACAAAAATATCAACAACTACAACATTATATAAATACTCAACAGTTCAAGGAAAAATTATCTCAAAATAAGTGAAATAATATCAAACAACAATCAAAATATTTTATTAATTATAAAAATATACTTTACTAGAAAAACAGAAGAAATTCAGATCAACTAATAAGAGTCATCACAGAATTAGAGAAAGAGACAATATTATTCAACATGTATTTAGATCTAACAGCAGGACATTTTTATAAAGAAGCAACCATGAAAAGAACCAGAAAAAGATACTATTGGCCATTAATGTATCCAGATATCATTCAATATGTTTAGAATTGTAATGCTTGTTAGAGAAGAGATGGAACAAAACCCAGTGAACCATTAAGACCAATCAAAGTAGGACAACCATTCAACCGTATTGGAATTGACTTAGTCGGACTATTAACAATCACTAGCAGAGGCAACAGATACATTGCAGTAATCATAAACTATCTTACAAAATGGCCAGAAGCAAAAGCCATTTAAAGAGCAGATGTAGAATTCATTGCCAAATTCGTCATCAAGATTTAATTTGTCGACATAGATGTCCAAAAAAACTATTATCAGATTAGAGAACTCACTTTGTAAACAGAACATTAGCAAAATTAAGCCAAAGATTTGGAATAAAAAGACTATTATCATCACTATATCATCCACAAATAAATGGCTTAGTTGAAAGATTTAATAGAACACTGTGTGAAACAATTGCCAAAATCAGCCAAAAAAATCAGGATGAATGGGATTTGTTTATACCATCAGTATTATTTGCTTATCAGACAATGAAGCAAGATACCACACAAACAATACTATTTGAATTGGTATACAGTAGAACAGCAACATTACAGTTGAGATAGAGATCAATACATATCTAGCTGAACCAATAACAGAAGATAATTTCCAAGAAACATTGTTGAAAAGAACATATAACTTAATGGAAACACTAGAAAACAAATAATGGAAAGCAGCTGATAATATCCAAAAGGCACAAGAAAAGCAAAAAAAACAACATGATAACCAACTAACAAATAAACCAATGGAATTCAAGATTAGAAACAAAGTACTATTACATCGTACCAAAGCAGAAAAACAATGGAGTGGAAAATTTGACCCCAAATGGGACAAACCATTTCACATAGAAGAAATTCTAGGAAATAGAGCTTATAAATTAAGATGAGACAACAAAATCTTAGCCAAAGCAGCATATGGTGATCAACTAAAACCATATTACCAAATAGCATCATCATCTACCAATACTATTCCACAGTTGGGAGTACAAAGAATAATAGTTCAACCAGATAAGATTCCACGAGATCTGGAACCAATCATAGTTATTGAACTAAACACATTGAATTGAACAACCAAAAGAGTATATAAAGACACAGTACATGCGACAAAAGCAACCAAGAAAAATGGAAATACCAGATTACATTCACACCATAACTCAACAACTGTCCCAAACACTAAGTCAACAACAGTTAGACATAGAAATTGTCATCAACAACCAAACAATTTGCTATCAAAACAAAAAAAAAAGACAAAGAATATACCATATTAGCAGCTACCAAAGAATAATAAAAACTGAACAGATAACTTAATAGAAAAAGTGAAGAACACTTTTGGGAAAATACCTATTATGGCATTAACAGAAGAGCTTACAAAAGAAAATTGGAAACAATAAATAGAACAACTTCCAATATTATATTGCTACTACCAATTAAGTCGAAAGTTGAATATTCAGGAGTTGTATATTAACAAATCCAAGAAAATATTCAACCAAGACATGATACAACAAATTGAAGAATTTATTGGAAAGAAAACTAATTCAACACTACATGTTAAAACAATGTACTAACTACACAACATATTTTAGAACTATCCAGAAATACTGTTACACTCTGACATGGAAACCATAACCATTAACCAATGGGGAAGAATAAACAATACACAAGTAAAAGACGTAAAAAACAGAGTCAAACAAACAATACTTGAAAAAGAAATATTAGAATTAATTCAAAACAAAAATTTTGATAGAGCTCAATATTAAAAAGAGGAGATAATGTTACTCATAAAAAAAAAACAGATATAGAAAATAGCAGACCAATGAGAGAATAATATTTAGTACGTGAACACATTGCTCAGCAATGTGGAGCAATATCAGAAATCATGGCACATTGCTCAGCAATATGGAGCAATGTCAGAAAACATGGCACATTGCTCAACAATGTGGAACAATGTCAGAAAACATGGCACATTGCTCAGCAATGTGGAGCAATGTTAAAAAATTAGAGCACATCACTCAGCAATGTGAGCATTGCTCAAGAAATCATAGCACATTGCTCGGAAATGTGAGCAATTTTGTAAAACATCAATTATGTATATATAGTGGTAGCATTAGAAGTAAAAAAAACAGAATCATTAGTTAGAAATCTCCTATTCACAAATATTGAATAAATAAATTATTTATCATCCAAATCCACTCTTCACTATTAACACTCCATGTTGATAGCAATTGATACTTAACCACACTGGAATAATAGCTCTTGATTATGGCTATTGACAGATACTAACTTGTGCATTGCCTTGGCTTATTTTTTTATGTCATTTCTTTTATTTTCTTGTCATAATTGTTGTTATTACTAACTCTATTGAAGATTAATGTGCGGGGTACTGACGTCAAGATATACTACTGGTAAAAGACTCAGAAATAAAGGTAGGACACTTGATTAAGATTAGCTTACCAGGAGAAACATTGGCCATCACACTAAGAAAGAAATTGAGAAAACTGTGGTTTTGGAAAGCTATGGATAAAACTATTACCACTGAATCTCTGTTCATTATACAAAGGACTCAACCAAAACTTTCAGATAAACACACCTTCAGATTGCCATCATTGACAACAGTCTTGAGCACCAAGTTATGGGTTTGTTATTTACTCCAATAATCAAGTAAACACCTATAACATCATTCAGTAATAATACAACCTTTCAAACCAAACCAACTTAATTATTAGTAACTCTTTTACAAACAAACACAATAATGGACTTGGACAACTACTCTGCCTTAATGGAATTTTTGGGTAAAGAACAATACCCATTAGAATACACTCAACAGCAAAGAAAACATTTATGTAAACAATCAAATTTCTATTTGATCCACCAAAACCAATTATATAAAAGAAACAAAAAAGATTCTGACTGCCTCCAAAGAGTTATCAGATTTGAAGAAAGAGAAATTGTAATATACAACATGCATACTGACCCATTAGCTAAACACTTTAGAAAAACAAAACCAATTTAGAAAACTTTAGCTTACTATTATTGGCCTATCTTAGGAAAGGACATTGCTAAATACATTAAAATCTGTGACATCTGTTAAAGAAGAGGCAAATCCAATCACAAAAAAGATATCCATTCAATTTCTGTTGGTCAACCATTTAACAGAATTGGTATAGATGTTGTTAGACCTTTAACAATAACTTCTAATGGCAACAAATACATTATTACAGCTACTGACTATCTTACAAAGTAAGTAGAAGCAAGAGCCACTTCAGACCAAACAGCAGTCTTAATAGCCAATTTTGTTTATGAAGATATCATCTGCCATCATGGCTGTCCAAAAAACTTTTATCTGATAGAGAAATAGTTTTTCTCAGTATACTGGTTAAAAAACTTTGTAGAAAAATGGGAATACATCATAAACTTTCTTCTCCTTACTACTCTCAAATAAATGGCTTAGTAGAACGTTTTAATAAAACACTATGTGAAACTCTAGCCAAAACCAGTGAAGAAACAAACTTATAGGACAAAGTACTGCCTTCAGCTTTGTTTGCTTATAAAACAGTGAATCATGACATAACAAGTTATGAACTTTTTTATCTACTCTATGGATATATGGCAACACTACCAATAGAAATTAACATTAAAACAATACTCTTTGAAGAAATCACAATAAGAAATTATAAAAACATTTTGCAAAGAAGACTTGATAGCATTCTTGACTTCTTGATAGAAGCTTTTGAAAAGATAAAACAGTTCCAAAAAAAGCTTAAGAAAAAGAAAACCTATAAAACACTTTGGTGATTTGGTATTGGAATACTATTCTAACAGAGACAATGTTTATAGTGATAAATTCTTTAGCTGGTAAAAAGAACCCTTTTTAGTCAACAAAGTTTTGAACAATAGTTTTTATATTCTTCAAGATCAATCTAAAACAATCTTCAATGATTGTCTTGTTTTTTTTTTTTGTTAATGTGTAGCCATATTGGTCTTTTTTTAATTTAGCCATATTGGTCTTTTATTAGTTTAGTCACACTTAAAAAGCATGGCTTTTTCATAAAGCCAACTCACTCAGTACTCTAAAATACAAGATATGGCTAACCACTAAGTAATTATGCCTAACTACATGCTAGTATAACCAGAAAACTTAAGGGGTATTACATTATTACATAAAGTAATTCTACTACTTAATACATTAATCAATATTTTATTACAATGTGTGAATCTATTGCTTATTTTAATATTGGATTTGCCACTACCTTTATTACTATTCCTTGGCTTTTTGTGTATGCTGGCCAATTGTAATAAATTTCTCTTAACTTTATTATCAATTTTCACTGATTTTTTCTATTCAGCTTGTAATTTGCAAAGTTTTCTCCATAATCTATTCCTCACTTGAGTCACTGCTCATTTACACACCTTAATTAAAACATTATTATTAGTCTTTTGATCAATATTAGCAAAAGCATTGATTCTTTCGAATTGCTCATTGATTAATCTGATTATCCTGTTGATGATATATAACTCAAAAAATATCATAAACAATCTGATTAGTTGTCTGTTGTGGTAATACCAACTCAAATGATTAGCAAAAATCAAGTATAAATAAATGCACTATTCCCAAAACAGAGGTATTTTAAATCAACATAAACAATTATTTTCTGGATCAAAACATTCAAAATGCTTTTTATACTCTCCATAAGTATTGGATCTGACCATTGGAAAACAAACTATCATAACTGATAACAGTAGAATACATACTGTTATTAGACCAAAGAAAATTACTACCAGAAGAGAAAAAATTGGTAGCAAAATAGATAAATATCTATTGGAAAGTATAACAGCAGCTATACTCCCATCTTCCAGCACAATTGAAAAACCATTTCAAGAAATCTTATTCATAGATAAAAACTTGTCATATAAAAGACAATTAGAATTCTATGGTTGCCTTGGAAAAATTATAGAAAATATAAAACTCATAAAAAAAACAACTTCAGAGATACAGGCAGAAATTTTGGTTAGATGTTTCAAGAATTTTAACTATTGCTAAAAGAGCCAAAACTCTAATACAAAGATTTAGTTTCTTAGATACAAAATTCATTTTTTCTCAAATATTATACATCTTATCTACCAAAGACTTCAATAAACTAGTTAGCTTTGAATTAAACAAAACTCTTCAAATAGATTATCCCATAAATAGCTTGATTTTGCTAAAGCTTAATCTTTTTGAAAAGAATGATATTATGGTTAAAACCCATACTTTTTATTAGTTATCACATGTATTAGCTACTAATATCATATAATTAGCCACCCTATTTTTAGATAGTAATTATTGACCTAATCATTGACCTGATTATTGATTACTTTTGATAGCTATATAAGCAATAAATCTTTTAGCTATAGAAAAACATGTCAGAAATCAAAAAAATCAAATAAAAAAATAACAACTTTTATCTTAATCTTTTTCTTATTGCTAATTTCTCTTTTTCTATTTTTAAGTATTCGAATATCTTAGGATAAAAGATTACTTTTTGGTTATTCCTTATCTTTTTCTGAAAACGTGTAATTGTAGTATTTAAAGATTATTGAATAAAATGTAACTGAAGAATACATCTAATACCTAATATTGAATTCTAAGAGCACTAATGTGAAGCATAAAATTATACCAGTATGTAATTATTTATTGACAGTATGAACTATTCCTCTATCTTCAGATTCTCTGGTTATCCTTGAAAAATATAGTGACTAAGATATTTTATGAGACTGATCTTGCACATTGAATCTATACTTATTCAATTCACTCTTTGAAGTTAAACTCTCTTTGATTCTTTTCATTACCCTACAATTTTGTTTTCTCTTGCTATTAGTTAGCTTTTTTTTGTTTTTTTTTTGTTAATATGTAGCCACGTTGATTGTTTATTAATTATGTTCACAGTAATATGGCACTTTTATAAAACCAGCTTACCCAATAATACAAAATCACAAAATGCAACTAATTACAAATGGAAAGCCTTAACTACATGCTAGTACTATCTTTGCTATTTAATATATCAAACATATCTAATTTATACATCTTACCCATAATGCTAACAAGCTCATAACTATTTTTAACCATACTACTTATCCACTTAGCAGTCTGATTAGGACTGAATTTAATACTGGAAGGCTGATTTTTCCAAAAATATATCATAACATTAAAGGTGTTATCATAAACTGAAAAATCTTTAACATTATTGTCATCATCATCAACCATGTCATCATTATCAGATGCATTCTCTAAGCAGACCCACTCACATTTTTTCTCAAAGTGTGTTATTTTTTTTTGCATCATGAAAGCAACAGCAGCCAAGTCTTTATTTTGCTTAGCCAACTCAGCCACACATTTTTTAACTAATGCATTCACAGCAGATAGAGTAAACAGCAATTTGGTAACCAACACAACCAGAGCACCAACAGATTCAACTAAGAATTTTATCAACACAGACAGTTTACTAAGATGGAATTCCAGAGAAGCCAACCTAAATTCAACAGCAATATTGAAAGCAAAAGAGACAACAGGCAACATAGGTGTTGTAGTTTTGGGGAGACCACCAAGATCCAAGTTCATTTCAGCAGCAGCAACAACAAAAAAAACCACAAAGGCAGCAGCTTTGGCATAAAATTTTGATCCAGCAAATGAAGGTTTGAAAACTCTGGAGCCACCAGAAGTGTTAAAAGATAGTTTGGGTGGGAGAAAAGGTGATCTCTTATAGTCTATAGCCAAATAAGTCAAGTCTTGACACTTGTAGCAGTGGCAACATTCAGAAGTTTTCCACCAAATGCAGCAACCACACAAAATACCAGTTTTTGAAACAACAGTATTCAAAGATTTCAAAGAATCAAAGATAATTACAGCAAAGCATTAACATTGGTAAAATTCAGGAGAGTAAGGAATGAAACATGTATGGCCACCAATTTGAGAGACCAAATCACTTATCTCAAAGACAATACAGCCAAAGGAAAGATTAACCAACTTAGCCTTAAAAGTGTCTCTTGAAGAAATAACATTATTTTGGTTGACAACAAGGAGAATTTTAACACTGTCTTTTCTAACCAGCACAGACCAGTGAGTAAGAGCAGCAACAGCAAAAGAAGTGTTTTTGAAATGAACCACAGCATATTGCCATAAGCCAGCAGGCTTTAACTTAACAGAAATAACAACACCAAAAATGCCAAGAGCAGATTTGATGTCATCAGAGAAGATACCCAAAGGTACATTATAAAGTACAACTGACAAAGGAAGAGAAGAAACAGAGGCCATATTAGAAAACCATGCAATCTTATGAGTAGTCAAAAAAATTTTATTACCAATGGCCACTTTGGTGGCACCATTTAGACTCTTCTAAAATGCAAATTTCACACAGAACAACTTGACAGCATCTTGTGAAACAAACTTAATCCCAATACAACCAGGCAGCAACTGAAACAAGAAACTGAGCAAGGCCATCTTGATCTTAAATGTAGCACCAGATACAAGATTGAAGGCCACTCAACCAAAGAACTTTTGACAACCATTCACATTTTTCCAAGCATTACCATCAGCAGCACCAGAGATTAAGGGAGGAGTAGTTGATTCCATTTTCATCTAATCAGCCCAATCTTTGAGATTATCTGAAATAATAGGTTGTTTTACTACTGAGATTGGTGATAATCTACTAAAGAGTATCACATTAGACAACACAGCCAGTAGTTGATCTTGGCCCATCTTGGGAGATGTGCTGCTGTTGTTGTCATCCATATCAGGAAAAGGGCTGGCTGCTGCTGTGGAGATCTTACCAAAGATCTCATCTGGAACTACAAAGGAGTTTGGTGTAACCATAGCAGTTGTAACTGCCTGCTGCTGTTTTTTGGAATTTTTTGCTTTCACAGTCATTTGTGAAGCAGTAGAAATAGTAGTAGTAGTAGTAGAAGTGGTGAGAGTGGAAAAGACCAGTTTGTTAACTGGTCTGTTATTAAAAATCTTTGGGCTCTTAGAAGTAGTAGAGACAACACTGAGACTAACCCAAGTGTGTCTTTTGGAAGAAACTTTGACTGGAAAAGAACTACCAGCCAAAGGTAAAGCACTAATATTTTTTAAAAGAAATATAGCCAGAATGTTTTGTCTAGCTGTTTCAATAATTAAGAGACCCTCTTGTGTTGAAACTTTATTAGTTACTATAAGAAAAATAACATTTGCAACTTTTTTACTCTTAGCTCTAGTCATGGTCATAAAATTTAGAAGAGAAAAAGTTTTTTTAGCTTACAGCTTTTGATATTCTTGCAGTTAAAATCTTTGTTAAGATTTTTCTAGTGCTTTCAATAAGTGTGATTGGTCTGGTAATATCAATATTGCCATCCCATTCTTTTGGCTTTGGAATCAATATGATCTATGCTATTTTTTACTTTTCAGATATGTTTGCTGCTTCTATGTAAACATTAAGCAATATTCTCAGTTTAGACTTGGTATTAGGCCCAGACTTCCTTCAAAGTTCAGCTTATATGTCTGATGGGCCAGAAACTTTGTTATAAAGTGTGTAGCTCAATATGTGTTTGAATTCTTCATTTGTTATTTCAGTCATCACATTATCAAAGGCATCTGGAATGCTCTCAATTGGCTTAAACCTGTGTTCCCAACTTTTCCAAAGTTCAGGTTCAAAAATTCTTGTTCTAGTCTACCCTTGAGCTTTTTTGTTTACTAGATTTTTGATTTCATCAAGATCATCATGAAATTTGCCTTCTTTTATAACATGATTCAGCACTATTCTTTGTTTTTTTCTGTTCAGAATGCTTTTGATCATTGCTCTTTTGCTTAGCTTAAAGTTTTATTGTCTTTTAATGATATTGTTCACTATCTGTTTTTGCTGTTGTAGCCTGATCCTAGCATGCAGTGTAGATTTGTATTCTTTTTTAATGCCTAGTAATTCTACAATAAGCTTATCTTTTGGGAGAGTTATCAAATATGCACTATTTGTTTCAGGTTTCAATTGTTTCTATTTGGCCAAGAGCTGCATAATATTATTATCATGCATATTTGCTTTTTTTTTTTGTTAACATGTAGCCATACTGGTTTTTTATTAGTTTAGCCACACTCAAAAAGCATGACTTTTTTATAAAGCCAACTCACCCAATAATTTAAATTACAAGATGTGACTAACCACTAAGTGGCTATGCCCAACTACATACTAGTATAACCAGAAAATCTATAGGGTATTCCACTATTATATAAAGTACTTTTACTACCCAAAACATTAGTCAATATCTTATTACAACATTGAAATCTATTACTAATTTTAATATTGAAATTAACATTACCATTATCACTATTTCTTATGCTGATCACTCATGATGGGTTTTTCTTAACTTTGTTATCAATACCCATCAATTTTTCTCACTCAGTTTGTAACTTACAACATTCTTTTCATAATCTATTCCTTGCTTGAGTCACTGACTATTTACATACCTTAATTAAGATATTATTATTAGCTCTCTGATCAATGTTAGCAAAAGCATTGATTCTTCCAAATTGCTCATTGATCAGTTTTTTGCATAGCAGATTTATGTTGGATGTTGATCTAATGTACTCATTAGACAGAACAATCCTCTTACCAGGGTCCAAGATTTTATGTTTCCCTCTTACAGTCTTTGATAAGTACAACATCTACTTATTCCATATATCATCTATCAGCATTTTGCCCTTTTGAGTATTCAGGGGACATTTCCAAAAGTGTTAGTTGGTTTCTACTTCTGTGTGGCATACTTTACACAGATTGTTCATATATACTAAAGGGCATCTGTTGTATAGCATCTCTGCTGTTGGCAGCATATTGTGAAATGATTTCATAATAAATGTACACATTGCAGAAGAACCAGCTGAGGTGAATTCTGATGACATTTTACCATCCCAGTTCTACACTTTGGTTGTGCACTTTCAGTCTACCCTCTAGTCCAAAGACTTTATTGTCTCTTGTACTTTGTTATTGCCAATCTAATTCAAAGCTCCTTGAATTCCAGTTTGTTGGTTTAGAAAATGTCTAATGTTCAGATCCAATTCAACTCCTCTGCAAGAGGGAATGTAACTGATATTCTTAGCATTGTAGGCCCACCCCACTGTGTCAAAAGCAGTAGCTTTTTTGGCTAGTTTGTCAGCCATCTCATTTTCGGATATACCAGTGTGTGTAGCCACTTTGTTTATTTTTTATTTTATTTTTTGTTAATGTGTAGCCATGCTAGTTATTTATTAGTTAAGTCCACAGTAATGTGGCAGTTTCATAAAGCCAGTTCACCCAATAATACAAAAATCACAAGATGCAGCTAATCACAAGTGGAAAGCTTTAACTACATGCTAGTACTATCTTTGCTATCTAATGTATTAAACATATCTAATTCATATATCTTACCCATTGTTATAGTTAAAACTTATACTTTTTATTAATTATTATATGTATTAGCCACTGATGTCATATAAATTAGCCACTTTATTTTTAGAAAGTGATCATTGACCACTTTTGATAGCTATATAAGCAATGAATCTCTTAGCTGTAAAAAAGCATGTAAAAATCAAGAAAATCAAATAAATAAAATAACAACTTTCATCTCAATCATTCTCTTATTACTAATTTTCTTTTCCTTATTTTCAAGTATCCAAACATCTTAGAATAAAAGATCACTTGTTGGTTATTTCCTACCCTTTTTCCTGAAACGTGTAATTGCAGCATTTAAAAATTATTGAATAAAACGTGACTGAAGAGTACATCTGATACATGATATTGAATTCTAAGAGCACTGACATAAGACATAGAATTATATCAGACATGATCATTTGTTGACAGTATGGACTATCCCTCTATCTTCAGATTCCCTGGTTATCTTTGAAAAATATAATGACTAAAATATTTTATGAAACTAATCTCGCACATTGAATCTATACTTATTCAATTTGCTCTTTGAAGTTGAATTCTCTTTGATTCCTTTCATCACCCTACAAATCTGTTCTCCCTTGCTATCCATTAGCTTGTTACTCCAACCTGTAACACCATAATGCATACAAGTTCATAACTACTCTTAACAAGACCACTCATCTATTTAGTAGTCTAATCTGGATCAGATTTGATATTAGAGAATTGAACTTCTCATAATTCCATCATCACATTAAATGTGTCATCATAGACTGAAAAATCTTTAACATCATTATCATTATCTTTTTTTTCATCATCTATGTCTTCATCATCAGATATGTCAAAGTGGATCTTTCCACTCCTTAACTTAATGGCCCACACTTCCTTTTGCAGCACAAAAGCCACAGCATGAACAGCATTAATTTGGTTTTCCAATCCAATCACACTTTTCTTCATTGCCTCTGCCATAACAGGTGGAGTAGACAATAATTTAGTAACCAACACAACCAAAAAACCCACAGGCTCAACTATAGATTTGATTAACAAAGACAGTTCACTAAGTTAGATTTTCAGAGAAGCCAACTTAGCATTAACAGCAACATCTGAACCAGAAGAGACAACAGGCAACAAAGGCACAACACCTTTGGAGGGGGCACCAAAAGCCAAATCTGTATTAGCAGCAGCAGCAACAGAAGGAACCACAAAGGTGACAGCTTTGGCATAAGATTTAGCTCCAACAAAGAATGACTTGAAGATATTAGAACTACTAACAGAATTAAAAAAAAGTTTGGGAGAAAGAAGTAGTAACACCTTGCAGTCCACAGCCAAATGATCCAAACTTTGACATCTGTAATAGCGACAGCATCTAGAAGTTTCTTACCAGATGTGACAGCTATGTAAGGTACCAGTTTTTGAAACAGCAGCATTCAAAAATTCCAAGGAATTAAAGGTCACCACAGCAAAGCATTGACATTGATAGAAATTAGGGGAGCAGAGAATGAAACATGTACAGCCATTAACTTGGGAGACCAGATTACTTATTTCAAATACAGTGCAGCCAAATTAAAGATTGACCAGCTTAGCTTTAAAAATGTCTCTTAAGAAGATAACCTCCTTTTGGTTGGCAATGAAGAGAATTCTAACACTGTTTTTTCTGACCAAAACAGACCAGTAAAAGAAAACAGTAGCAGCAGAAGAAGTGTTCTTAAAATTAACCACAGCATATTGCTATAAGTCAGCAGACTTTAACTTAACAGACGTTGTTACTGGAGGTTTTTAGTCTTTTTTCTGTAATGTTGTTGGTATCTGTTTGTTATGAATTCACATTTTCTGGATGTGGTTGAACTTTTAATAACTGAATTTTCTCTTCAAATTATCTTCTATAATTTGAACTGCTGGGCTTATAAGTGGAATGGCCAATTTCTTGCCAATTACTTTATGTAGTTACATTGTAATAAATGTCAACTCTTTCTCAGGAATTGCTCGTTTGAAAGCTCATTAAAAATGTGTAGTTACTTTGCTGTGAAAGTCAACTCTTCTACAGGAATTTTATCTGTAGGCTATTCTAATGATTGTAATAAAAAAAGAGAAGAAAAATAAAAGAAATGTAAAAGAAATAGAATTTTATCAAGGAAAACGTTTTCTATTTAGGCCTGGAGTCACTAACAGTTTATTGAAATTGGTAGCTAATCAATTTCAAAACATTAGTTGGGTTTTGAGAATTTTTCAAGTGCAATAATTAAAGAATTTGGTTTTTCAAATTATTTGATATTTATTTCTTTTTGTGTGTATGGGAATGGTTCTAAGTGACAAATCTAAAGTAAGATACATTTTCTTGAAGAGAAAAACTCTTCTTTTATACAACTTGTTGTAGTACTAGTCTATGAACTTGCACTTTTTCTTTTTGCTCAAATTTTGGTGAATTAAAGATACATTTTGATGAACTACAAGTTATTTTGCTAAACTATTGATTAATTTGGGTGAACTATTCATAATTTCGGCGAATTTCTGTAAATTTCGGCGAATTTTAGAATATTACAAAGTTTAGGGTATTGTGTAATTTGATCATCCTACTTTTTGTTATACTAATTAGATTCTTTTAATTGAATTGTAATATGTGATAATTGATTAAATAATAAATAATAATTTGAAATGATATTAATATACTAATTAATTATAGGAATTATAAGGATAATTTCATGCTAATTAATAGCTAAAATTCTACTGGTAACATAATCTCCTCCTCAAAACTGAGCTCTGTCAAAGTCCAAGCACTATTTGTAATATTGAGATAGTGATCCAAAATAATTGAAGTAATCTGGTCTAAAAATTGTTAAAATTTCAGTTCTGTGAGTTTGCCAATATATTGGATTTTTATTGGTTGCAATATTAGATTTTGTAGAACATTTTCACAAGTATTAAACAAATCATAGAGTCTAAAAGCTGCTCTAAGTTTGTAGTGAGTGTTTGTTGGTCCAGCTGCTGTTTTGAATTCATTGTGGATTTGTTTTTGTATAGCTTCAGGAGTGAGATTTGTTGCTTTAAGTTCCAGTTTTCGTTCATAAAGTGTTTTTCCAATGTAAAAGTATTTATAGATAGAGGTGTGTTCATTGTTCTGTTTATTGAGAAGTAGTAAAAGTTTTTGTTGCATTGTAGCATTTGGTGGAATGTCAATAGGGGCAATTAAAAGATTTTCTTCTAGTGCTTGCTTCAAAAGTCTTGGTAACCTATTTTCAGAGTGACTTCTTGTTTTTCTTTTATAGAGGTGATAGTTCTGTGAATGATTTGCTATTGGGGCTGTGGTTTCTTTTTGAATGTAATTAATTTGACTTCCATTAATTGTTATGGATAAGTCAGGAAGTGTTTTTAAGGCTAACATTAACTTTTGGGATATTTGTTGAATATTTCGGGGAATAATCATGATAAAATTGACTAATTATGAAAAGAGAAAATAAGGAAAATTATTTTTGGGGTATGGGGTTTTTATTTGTTTTTGGGTTTGGGTGTTTTTGTAATTTATTTACTATTTTTTTCTCTTTGTGTTTTTATTGGGGAATTATTGTAAAATTTAAGTGTTCAAGTTTGGTTATTGTTCTATTATAATTATTGGTTCTAAATTTCAGGGAATATCTTCAGGATTAATTAAAGGGGAATGTGTACCAATTTGCGGAATTAATGGTTCGGGATTGTTTCTGGAATGATAGTGTTTCAATCTGTCTTTATGTGCAATTTTTGCTAGTATTTTGTCATCAAGTCTTAACTTGTATAATCCATTGTCTAGAATTTCGTGAATATAAAATGGTCCATTCCATTTGTTTTCAAATTTCCCACTCTATTGTTTTTCAGCCTTAGTTCTGTGTAAGAGAACTTTATTTCCAACTTTAAATTCGTTGGTAATAGGTGGTAATTTGTTGTCATGTCTTTTTTTTTGTTGAGCTTGGGAATGTTCAATATGAGTTGCTGCTATTCTTTTTTTTCCTTCCAGTATACTAAGAAGGGTGTAAGCTCTTCTTTGGAGTGTTTCTTAAAAGTTTTCTTCATTAATTGGTTGCACTGAATATGTTTCTACTGTGAAATTAATTGGTAATATTGCTGTTCTTCTATAAGTAAGATCAAATGGTGTGTGTTTCATAGTATCTTGTTTTAGTGTTCTGTATGCTAATAACACTGATGGAATAAAGATATCCTATTCCTGCTCAAAGTCTGTTGAGACTTTGGCTAGAGATTAACACAATGTTCTATTGAAACATTCTACAAGTCCATTTGTTTGAGGGTGATAAGGTGATGATAGAGGTCTTTTGACATTGAACCATTCACAAATTTCTTGTATCAAGTTGTTCACAAAATGTGTTTCTTGATCAGATAAGAGTTCAATTAGGCATCCATGTCTACAGATAATGTTTTCATAGATGAAATTTGCTACTGATTTTGCATCTGCTCTTTGGATGGCTCTAGCTTCAGACCATTTGGTAAGATAATCTACTGCAACTGCAATATAATGATTTTCTTGGGTTGTGATAGGTAATGG
The DNA here is from genome assembly GCA_016748015.1 of Geosiphon pyriformis. Classification (NCBI taxonomy): domain Eukaryota; kingdom Fungi; phylum Glomeromycota; class Glomeromycetes; order Archaeosporales; family Geosiphonaceae; genus Geosiphon; species Geosiphon pyriformis. The sequence goes on from JAAOMT010000284.1 coordinate 38,341, forward strand.
TCCGACTAAATCAATTCCAACTCTGTCAAAAGGTTGTCCAACTTTGATTGGATTTAAAGGTTCTGTGGGGCGAGTTCCTTCTCTTTTTTGACAACTATCACAAGATTCTACATATTGTCAAATATTTTTTTGCATGTAAGGCCAAAAATAATGTTCAAAAGTTTTTTGAATTATTCCATCTCTTCCCAAGTGTGCTGAAGAAGGATCTGTGTGCATGTTGTATAGAATTGTTTTTTTTTCATTTTTTTGTATTAATCTGAGTGGTTGGTCTGGGTTTTTACAATTTTTGTAATATATTTTGTTATGGTGTATAAAATATTGTTTGGATTGATGTTGTAATCGATGTTTTTCACTTGGAGACCAATTTTCTGGTATAGTGAGAGTTTCCAAATAGTTTTTGATGTTGTTGTAATTTTCTGGATCCATTGTTGGTAATCTTGTTGTTTTGTTCTGCTGTTAAGTTTGTTGGTGTTTTGTTGGTGTTGATGTTAGTATTAATATTGTCTCATTCTTGAGAGGCTATCAACATTGGTGTATAGTTTTCTTGATTTGTGATGTACAATCTATTGGTAATCTGCTAGGAAGTCATTCTATTGAGACTGTTTGGCACTTTGTTCAGTTTTTTTTTTATTAAGCCATTTGAGACCAATATTGTCAGTTATTATGTCAAATTTTTTTCTATTCTTTAGATATTGTTGAAAGTATTTGAAAACCCAGATGACTGCAGCAGCTTCCAGTTCAGTTGAGCCATATTTGAGTTCTGTTGGCTTGAGTGTTCTACTGGCATAGGCAATAACTTGTTCCTGGCTATTTTAATCCAATTGTGATAAGATGACACCAAATGCTATGTGTAAAGCATCAGTGGCTAATTGAAATTGTTTGTTGAAGTCTGAGTAGACAAGAACTAGGGCTGTTGTCAATTTTGTTTTGAGAGTTTCAAAAGCTTTTTGTTGTTCTTCAGTCCATTTGTATGGTATGTTTTTGTTGGTAAGATAATTGAATAATTTAGCAATTTCTGAGAATTTTTTTATGAAATTTTTGATAGTAAGAGGCTAATCCTATAAATCCTTTTAGTTCTGTAGTATTTTTGGAAGTTTGAAAGTTTTTGACAGCACTGATTGTTCTTGAATTTGGTTTGACTCTATCTTTACTAACTATGTATCCAAGAAAGATCAAGCTTGTTTTTCTAAAGTGACATTTCTCAATGTTTAACTTTAATCCTGCTTTTCATAATCATTGAAAAACTTCTTGCAGGTAAATGAGATGAGTCTCAAAGCTTGGTGAGTATACATCAGTGTCATCAAGATAGACAACTACTGATTGCCACAAGAGTCTTTCATATACAACATCCATAAGTCACTGGAATGTTGCTGGTGCATTGCAGAGTCCAAAAAGCATAACATTGAACTCATAGTTTCCTCTTTGGGTGGTAAATGCTGTTTTGGGTCAATCTTTTGGGTCTATTTTGACTTGCCAGTATTCGCTTTCCAAGTCTAAAGTTGAAAAGAACTTGGCTTTTCCTAGAGCATCTAGCATGTCATTAATTCTTGGAAAAGGGTAGGCATCTCCAATTGTAACACTATTCAGTTGTCTATAATCAACACAGAATCTGATTTTTCCGTTTTTCTTTTTAACTAAAACTACTGGTGAGGCCCAAGGACTTTTTGATGATTGAATCAATCCGTTATTGAGCATTCTTTGGACCTTTTCTCTTATGAATTGGTGGCTGGCAGGTGGTACTTAATAAGCTTGTTGACATTTTGGTGGAGCATCTTCTGTATGGATCTAATGTTGAACAATATCCGTTTTTCCCAAGTCATTGTTGTCTTTTACAAATATATCTGCAAATTCAGCTATCAATTGTTTCAATTGTCTTTGTTGTTGAGGTTCTAAGGGACCCATGTTGATTTGAGAGAGTTTTTCCTCCAAAAAGTGGTAGTTTTCAGTAGTGAGAATGATATTTGGATTTGGGAGTAGAGTGTGCCTTACAATTTCGATAAAATTAGAAACAATTTAAGGGTTTTTATCTTGAAAAATATTGCTGTGTATGATTCTAATCTCTAGTTTGTTTAATAAGACAATAGGGTAATTATTAAGGTTGTAGAATGTAACTCAAATTTTTTTCATTCTTTTGGAAATATAAATGTTTGGAATTGAGATTTCATGCTTTAAACAGATTTGTTTATTGGATTTAAAGATTTGTTGTGTAGTGGTGGGTTTTGAGCAAGTGTAAATTTCGTGATGTTCTCCAAAAGGTGAAATGGTAATTGGCTGGGGAAGTTGAAGAATCTGGTGAGATTCATTTTGTGTATTAAGAGCTATGTTTACTGGAACTGTAAATTGTCCAGTTGAACCAAAACCTTGAGTTCCTCTTTCACTTTTTCCCAATTGTTTTCTGTTGTTTATTGATTGTAAACCCGAAATGTTGATTAAGAGTAAGTAGATTGCTTGAGCAATTTTTTCAGCATGTTCAATTTTGAATGGTTTGTCTGTCTCATTCTGCAACATGATGGTAATGTCTTTAGTGTATCCTGCATCTATAACTCCTTCTCTAATATTGATTCCTTTGCTTGCCAATGATGATCTGGAGGCAATTTGAACCATTGCTCCTGGTAGAATTTCAAGAGCAATTTTGAGATTGATTTTTGTCAAGGACTTTGGTTAAAGAACCAAAGTATCTTTTCCTGGATATCTTAAGTCATATCCAGCATCAATTTCGTGTGCTTTTTCTGGTCTGATTCCTTGGCCATGGTTGTTAAAATATTTAAGTTGTAGAGGTGGTTGCTTTTCAAGAAGATAGATGGAAATGGTTGGTAGTTTTTCTCTTAGTTTAGCTATTCCCAATTCGATTTCATTTTCATCATTCTCATCTGGCAGAGGAATGCTAAGAGCATAACATTCTAAACACCATTGGTCGTCAAAAGGCATAATACATTCTTCACACAATTGAATGTTTATTTGCTCTAATTGTTAAATTTGAGCTTCTTTGGTCGAATATGTAAGGCTTGTAATTTGGTGGTAGATTTCTACTTCATCTTTATAATCAAATCCAGCTAATTCTATGATATACTCAATATATTCAGCTTCTTTCATTTGGTGGACATCTTCTTGGGTGGCTCTATTGATCAATGCCATTGCTAGGTCAAAAATTATTTCAGCATCATAAGGGTAGTGGTAAAATTTATTGAGAGCACTGTTGTATGTTGCATCAAATAGTGTTCCTCTTCTGACTTTTTCCGAAATTGATAGAGCATATTGACAGGTTTGATCACATACTTCTCCTCTCATTGCTATATTAATCCAATTGTATTCTTTTGGTAGCATTTCTCCACATGTAAGGCAAGGAGTTTTGTCCCATTTTTCACTTCTCTTTGGGGATCCAAATCGTTCTCTATGGCATGCCTTGCAGAAGTAACAAGTACAAGTTTCATATTCCTCTTCTGGGGAGATACAGGCTCCCATAGATGAAAGCTTCTTTTTGCAATCTTTGCATTTTAGTGGAATGTATGGTGGTTTTTTTCATGGTTCTGGTGTGAAATATCTAACTTTCTTCCATCCTCTTGATTCTTCAAAAATCTCTTGTTCTGTTTCCTCAGCCCAATTAGATGGTAATCCAAGAGCTATGTAGGTTTCAATGAGTGGCATTTCCTTCTCTTTTTCAAATTCAAATACTGGAGCTTTTTCTGATTATTTGTTAAAGGTACCACAGGTTGCAGGTATGATGGTATATTGTCCTTGGTATGAGATTTTAAGTTCTTGAGTTTCCCAGTTTAGGTTTGCATTGGCCTTAAGAAGCCAATCATTTCCGACTAGAGCTTGATATTGGGGTGCATCTATGACAAGAACTTTAACTGAAATGGTGATTCCATCAATTGTAAAGGGGAAATTATCAATTTCTCCTACTGAAGTCTTCTTCATACCATCAGCTATAACAATAACTGTTTGAGCTGGTCTATCTACGTTTCGTTTGAGTTGTTGCATCAGCTGGTAAGTAATGATACTTCCAGCCAATCCACTATTTAAGATTAAGCAAATGGGTTTTCCTTCTACTGTAGCTTCTGTATACATAGCAGTAATTGCTTTCTGTTCATTGACTGCTGCATTACTAAGCAGAAATGATGATTTATTTGCTTCAAATTCAAATGGAAATATATCTAACAGATTGGCATTTTGGGCAATTTGAGCTGGTGGAATGGTATGGTTGGAAGAGTTTGATCTTAGTGCTGCAACTTCATCTTCAGAAAGTGCAGTTTGTTGAAAATCCGATTCCTCTGGTATTGTAAGATAACTGAATTGAGTGTGATAGTGATTGGGTCTTTGCTGACCAGGATTTCGGGAAACCAATTGGTTATTTAAATTAATTCTGTTGTGGTTACTCTGCAATTGATTTTGGGGTGTAAATTGGTTATGTTGAACCAATCTTCTTGCTGGTACTTGATATTGTTAAGTGAGTGGTGTCTGATATGGCTGAATTGGTAAAGGTTGCTGATATTGTTGCTGCATTGGTTGTGGAGCTGGTGGATAGTAACTGTTTTGATTTTGTGGTCTTGGTGAATAATAGATTGGTGGTGGAGATTGGTAATAAGATTGTTGTGGTGAAGAGTAACATTGATTACTCCTGTTTTGTTGGTCTCTTTGTAATTTCCTACAATCTCGTTTCCAGTGTCTTGGAATTCCACAATAATGACAATTTTAAGGTTGGTTGTTGGATGGTGATCCAAAATTGTTTTGATTGCAGCATTGTGGGGGTTGATATCTTTGTGGTTGTTGTTGCTGTTGTTGTTGGTTTGTGAAGTAGCTTTCAACTTTTTTTGTGAGTTGGTCTATCTTTTCTTCAGCTGCTAAGCTGGTTTCTTCAATTGCAAGGTTTACAAGCTTGGTGTGATTTGCTTCTTCTATTGCTATTTTATAGCTCTTTACATGTCTAATAGCAGTTGCTAAGTCTGCTGAAGCTTGTGGACAAACTTTCTTAATCAGTTTGTCTTTTAACCCTGCTATAAACTAATCCAGAATTTGAGCATCAGAATAGTAGTTATTGGTTTCCAATTGTCAGATTCATCTGAGAAGTTTGTTAAATCTTCCAAAATAGGTCATAACAGTTTCAGATGTTTTTTGTTTAATATTGCGAAAGCAGTTTCTGAAAGTGATAGAGGTATTGTTGTCAGTGAATTGTTGTAGAAAAGCATCTTTGAATGCTTGCCAGTTTTCAAATGGTTCTTCTAAATTTTCAAACCATTCTTCTGCTGTTCCTTGGAGAAAGTAGGGAATTGCTTTAAGCATTCTTGCTGCAATTCAACCATTTGCATCTCCTGCTTTTTGAACTTTGTCAAGCCATTTTTGAGAACTAGTATTATTGTCTTCGCCAGTAAATTCTGGGATTTTTGCAATGTAAGCAGTTGCCATTTCTTCTTCATTTTCTGTAATTTCTTCTGGTTCTGATTCAGTTTCTTCACTTTCTAAGCTTTCTGAATGATTACTTTCGTTTTCCTGTAAGTAATCAATAATATTGGCACTTGTTGATATTGGTTCCTGCTGTTGAGTAGGGTTTCTAGGTGACTGAAAATTTTCTAGTCTGGAGAAGCAGTTGAGTGATGAATTTGGTGTTTGTGGTTGAACAAGTGAAATTGAAAATGGTGTAATAGAAAGTGGTAATTTGACATTGGTTTTTTGTTCAGGTGTTCACAAGTGTTTGGCAGTTGTTTTTTGTAATGTTGGAGTGTTTAAAGTGGTTCTTGAGTATTGTTTTACTTTTTGTTTGCCTTTGTTGCTTGTCTCTGTTTCTGATTCAAAGTTAAAAGAGTATTTGGACTGTACTGGGTATTTTTCTTCACAGTACTCAATAATATTAAAATTAAGTTCTTGGAAGTAGGTAGCAAGTGTTTTACTGTTCAGTTCTTCTGTTCCTAATTGTGAATAGTGCACTAAATTATTGTAGAGGTTGCTTTTAACTTCTAAAATGTTGTAGTTTCCAAAAAAATAATTGTTGATGCAGTTTTCAATGTATTGGTATACTGATTTCTTTACAACTTCAATTCCGTCTGGAATGTTAAATCTTTGTTTGCAGTGAGTGTAAATTGACTGGTAATACTCTAGAATTGCTGTGTTTGGTGTGGTCGCCACTTTGAATTTGTTGTTGCTGTGTTATTTCCGTAAGAGAGCACCAAATGTTACCAGAGGTTTTTGGTCTCTTTTTTTGAATGTTGTAACTGTCTGTTGGTTGCAAATTCACGTTTTCTGGATGTGGTTAAACCTTCAGTAACTGAATTTTTTCTTCAAATTATCTCTTATAATTTGAACTGCTGGGCTTATAAGTGAAATGGCCAATTTCTTGCCAGTTACTTTATGTAGTTACATTGTAGTAAATGTCAACTTTTTTCCAGGAATTGCTCATCTGAAAGCTCACTAAAAATGTGTAGTTACTTTGCTGTGAAAATTAACTCTTCTACAGGAATCTTGTCTGTAGGCTACTCTAATGATTGTAATAAGAAAAGAGAAGAAAAATAAAAGAAATGTAAAAGAAATAGAATTTTATCAAGGAAAACGTTTTCTATTCAGGCCTGGAGTTACTAACAGTTTACTGAAATTGGTAGCTAATCAATTTCAAAACGTTAGTTGGGTTTTAAGGATTTTTCAAGTGCAATAATTAAAGAATTTGGTTTTTCAAATTATTTGATATTTATTTTTTTTTGTGTATATGAGAATAGTTCTAAGTAACAAATCTAAAGTAAGATACATTTTCTTGAAGAGAAAAACTCTTCTTTTATATAACTTGTTGTAGTACTAGTCTATGAACTTGCACTTTTTCTTTTTGCTTAAATTTTGGCAAACTAAAGATATATTTTGATAAACTACAAGTTATTTCGCTGAACTATTGATTAATTTGGGTGAACTATTTATAATTTCAGCGAATTTCTGTAAATTTCGGCAAATTTTAGAATGTTACAAAGTTTAGGGTATTGTGTAATTTGATCATCCTACTTTCTGTTATACTAATTAGATTCTTTTAATTGAATCGTGATATGTGATAATTGATTAAATAATAAATAATAATTTGAAATGATATTAATATACTAATTAATTATAGAAATTATAAGAGTAATTTCATGCTAATTAATAGCTAAAATTCTATTGGTAACAATGTGACAACACCAAAAATACCAAGAGCAGATTTGATGTCATTGGAAGAGGTATCCAAAGGTATATTGTGCCAGAAAAAGAGAAAAAACAGAGGCCACACCAGAAGATTGTGCAATCTTAAGAGTGGTCAAAAAAACCTCACCACCAATAGCCACTTTGGTAGCACCAATTAGACTTTCCTGAGATGTAAATTTCATACAGAACAACTTAACAACATCTTGTGAAACTGACTTAAACCAAATACAACCAGACAGCAGCTGAAACAAGAAACTAAGAAGGGCCATTTTGATCTTGAATGTGTCACTAGGCATAAGAGTGGAGGCCACTCATCCAGAGAACCTTTGTTGACCATTTACATTTATCTAAGCACCATTATCAACAACACCAGAAACTGGAGAAGAAGTAGATGATTCCATTTTCATCTGATTAGCCCAATCTTTGAGATTATCTGAAATGATGGACTGTTTTGCTTCCATGGCAGGAGATGATCTGCTGGAGATTACCACATTAGGCAACACAGCTAGTGGTTGATCTTGCTCCATATTAGGAGTTGAGTCATTGCTATTGCCATTCATATTAGGAAGAGGGCTGGCTGCTGCTATGGAGATCTTACCCAAGATCTCATCTGAAACCACCAAGGGATTTAGTGTGACCATAGCAGTTGTGACTATTTGCTGCTGTTTTTTGGAATTTTTGGTCTTTGTGGCCATTTGTGAAACAGAGGTAGTAGAAGTAGTGGAAGTGGTGAGAGCAGGAAAGACCATTTTGTTGACCAGTTTGTTATTAAAAATCTTTGGGCTTTTTGAAGTAGTAGAGACAATATTGGAATTGACCCAAGTGTGCCTTTTTGAAAGAACTTTGACTGGAGAAAAACTACCAGCCAAAGGAGAGAAAAATGAACCAGAAGCTGCTAAAGGCAGCTTTTCACTAATGTTTTTCAAAGGAAATGTAACCAGAACGTTTTGTCTAGCTGCTTCAATAACAGAGAGACCCTCTTGTGTTGAAACTTTATTAGTTACTATAGGAAAAGTACTGTTTGCAACTTTTTTACTCTTAGCTCTAGTCGTGGTCATGAATTTTAAGAGAGAAAGAGTTTTTTTTCCAGCCACTTTGTTTATGCTGAAATCAATTCTTTTATCCTCTATTACTGCTTTAATAGCATTCTATGTGTACCAGTTAAGAGTTTTGAGCTGATTCCTTTGAGCTGTTGATACTACTGCATAACTATCAGTGTTCAATATCAGTTTGTATTTGTAAAGTACTGTTCCAAAGCCAATAATACAGCTTTTGCCTTAGTTTTTGTTGATGATAATGTTCCATCAACTACTATACCAAAGTTGGCTTCTATCTTATGTATTACAAAAGTGGCTGTTTTTTTAGCATCCTCAGTACCAGCTTTTACTAGTAAGCCATCTGTTGATATTTCTATTTCCTTTCTGAGCCTCAATTTATCTTACACATTCCTCTATTGTGGTAATAGAGCATCAGGAATTTGGATGTAAATAGGTCATCTGATATTTGGTTATCTATTTTGTGTAACTCCATTGTTTCACATTGGATTACATTAATGTTTCTGTGTTCATTCATAATAATTGTAGACTCTAAAATCTTAAACCATTTGGGAATTTTACTACTGTTGCTTTGTTTGTACTTCTTTGTGAAGTCCATCCATGTCATTAACAAACCATCCTTGTTCTGAATCTGATGTAAATACAAAATGTTTTCCTTCCTCAGTAAACTTCTGACCTTAGTGTAGACTTCACCTGAAGTTATGACTGTCTTAATTAAATGTGCTTGTGGTCTTGAAGATTTAGGTACCCCATATATGTTACCAGAGCTTTTAAATGAGATGCCTCTTTCTTTTATTATTTGCATAATGTTTGCTATAAGATTAACTCTTGGCTTAGATCATTCATTAGTGGAATACTTAAGTATATTGTTATGGTTAAAACCCATAGTTTTTATTAGTTATTACATATATTAGTCACTGATGTAATATAATTAGCCACCCTATTTTTAGATAGTGATCATTGACCTGATCAATGACCTGACTGTTGACTTGATCATTGACCTGATCATTGACTTGATCAATGACCTGATCATTGACCTGATCATTGGCCTGATTGTTGACCACTTTAGATAGCTATATAAGCGATGATTCCCTTAGCTGTAGAAAGACATGATCAAAGTAACAAAATAAACAATATCAATTACTTCCTCTCATAATCGCTTATTCCTCTTTCCTTACCTTCAAGTATCTACTTGTTGGCATTCACATATCTTATCTTTTCCCCTTCTTGATTTGTATTTGTTAGAATTAGCCTAAGAAGCAATTGGCTTGCTCTTGTAATTTATTGAATAAAGAAACGATTGAAAAGTACAATGATACTTGTTATTGATTCTAAGAATTGCCGAGTTGAGGCATAGAATAATAGCAGCGGTGTTATCTTCTTAACAATCACAGACTATTCCTCTACCTTCAGATTTAAGAAAAGATTAGCAACTGTGATTTTTATGAGACTGATCATGCACATTGAATTCCTACTTATTTAATTCACTCCCTTATTGTAATTCTTTCTTTGTTTATTTCCATTACCATACAATACTGTTCTCCCTTACTATCTGTTAGCTTGTTACTCCAACCCATAACATAAAAGTGGTGCTTCCTGTAAGGTTGTCAAAGTTTACTTATTCTCTTATTGTATGGGTGATTACTCATATCTGTCACAACAATCAGAAAAACACTTTGCAGCACACAACAAAAACAATCTAAATTTCATTGGACTTAATCCTCTGCTCTTCTGCTTGATCTGTTTCCCCCTTGAAGAACAATCCAGTAGACAATTCCAAGACTTTTGGAACTGGTTTCTGAACGAGCATTCAGTTGAAACCTACACAGCTTATATGACCTATTACTTTGACCAAGCTTATTTTGAAAATGACTTTGAAGAAAGAAACAACAGTATCAATCAACTCTTATATTCTGCAATCTTTGAACAACAGCCTCTTGATTTCGAATATCTGAATTATCAAATCCACATTTGGATTGCTGCCCATCAAGCAACTGAAACTCTCTTTAAAACAGAAGAAAAAAGTTACCAAACTGCCTCTGTTTTTGATCTTTTATCAAGTGAATTAGACTCGTCTACACAAACAGTTATCCCTGAACCAATGGCTAATGACCCCATGCAAGCAAACATTCTGGCCGCCCTCCAAGATATACAAACTGCTTTAGGAAGAAGAAACAATACCCCACTACTATTATTTAGAGGTAATGCACAAGATCCAATTGAATGATTGGATGATTTTGAGAGAGCTGTTACAGCCAACCAGTATGATGAAGAATACAAGTTCTAAATCATTGGTGACTACCTCCAAGGCTCTCCTGCTACCTGGTTTTTACAAAAAACAGATGCCAATGCTCAACACAGAATAATCAGATGGACACCAATCAATGCTGGAGAAGAAAATACCTCTTTTACTACCCAATTTGAGGCCAAGTTCAGAACCCC
>JAAOMT010000284.1:49998-76016 GCA_016748015.1 Geosiphon pyriformis
GACAACTCCCCCAGTACCCAAGCAGAGCCCAGAAGAAAATGAATCAGATGAATCAGATGATAAAGAAAGTGAGGAAGAAGAAGAACAAGAAGAAACTGCTGAACTTGCCTATACCATCTTCACCAGCAATAGCAAACCACTGGATAATGTCAAGGCAGATAAAAAAAGAATCATTGTCAATGGCAAGCTGATCTGCTGGCCTTATTATGACATGCTTAGAAGAACCTTTGACAGAAAGCCAGGCAAGAAAGCCAAATACAGTTATTGGTGGCATGGTTCTTGTGCCCAGTGCTGGTGTGACAAACCCATTGTATTTTCCTAGCGATGAATGCATGTTCTGCCTGATCTATTACAAAGATTGGGAACCAATCAGCTTGATACCCCATAAAGAAATAAAAGAAGTCCAAAAGTCCTTTGAAAATGAACCACCTGAAATCCAATCACTGGTTGTAGAACAAAGAGAACCCTCTCCAAAAAAAAGAAAGATAGACATTGAAAATCTGCTGGCTAAAAATAGCCCAGTTATCTCAAAAGAAGATGAACCTCCTAGACGTATACATGTTATACAACACATCATCATCACCAGAGAAACTTGCCCCATTTATTTGAAGCGCTATCAATCCAACTGGCACAATGATGAGTTTATCAAAAAGAAAATAACCCGAATGAAAAACCTTGAATTTATACAGGAAACCAAGAGTGAATGGGCATTCCCAGTTGTAGTGGTATCCAAGAAAGAAGGAACTCTATGCTTTTGTGTTGACTATCGCCAATTAAATACCATTATTGAAAGAGACATGTACCCACTTCCCAAGATTGATACAATACTAGACCAATTCTATGGTGCTGCTTTCTTCTCAACTATTGACTTAACTGCTGGATTCTGGCAAGTAGAGATGGATCCAGAAAGCAGAAAGAAAACTGCCTTCATCACCAAGTATGGCACCTACGAATTTACAGTCATGCCTTTTGGTTTCACAAATGCTCCTCCCATCTTTCAATACTTAATGGACAAAGTATTTGAATCAGTAAAAGAAAACTTTGTTCTAGTCTACTTGGACGACATAATGGTATACTCAAAAACCTGGAATGAACACCTTGAACATCTACAAAAGATTTTTGACTTCCTTAGAAATTCTGGCCTCAAGATCAATTCAATCAAATCATTCTTTAGATGTCAATCCACCCAGTTCTTTGGCCATCTTATTACAAAAGATGGAATCTTCCCTGATCCAGCCAAAATTGAAAAAGTTCAAAACATTAGACAACCAATAAATGTTCATGAACTATGCTCTTTTCTTGGTTTGGCCTCTTATTATCACAAGTTTGTCAAGGATTTCTCTAAAATTGCTGCTCTTTTCAATCAGCTACTTAGGAAAAATGTCAATTATTACTGGGGCACTCATCAACAAAAAGCATTTGAAATTCTAAAGAAAAAACTGGTTACAGAACCCATCCTCATGTAACCTAATCTGGATCGACTTTTTATCCTCCACACTGATACATCTGGCTATGGACTTGGTGCTGTTTTTTCCCAGAAAGATGAAGATAACAGAGAACATGCCGTAGCATATGCCAGTAGAACTCTCACACCAGCAAAAAAGAACTACTCAGTCATTGAGCAAGAATGCTTAGCAGTAGTTTGGGCTATCAACTACTGGGACAAATATCTTAAAGATGTAAAATTTTTGGTGGTAACAGATCATTAAGCTTTGGTTTGGCTATGCAACAAAAGAAACCTGGAACATAAATGGATAACTCGCTGAATACTCCACTTGGACAAATTTGACTATGACATTCAACACCACAAAGAAGCTAATTATCAAAATGCTGACACTCTCTCCAGACTTACCATCCAGTGATAGTAAAACCCTCTCAAACCAAACCAACTTAATTATTTATAACTCCCCCACAAACAAACACGATAATGGACTTGAACAACTACTCTGCCTTAATGGAATTTTTGGGTAAAGGACAATACCCACCAGATTATACTTAACAGCAAAGAGAAAATTTGTGCAAACAATCAAATTTTTATTTGATTCGCTAGAACCAGTTATATAAAAGAAATAGAAAAGATCTTGACTGCCCCCAAAGAGTCATCAGATTTGAAGAAAAAGAAATTGTGATCTACAATATGCACACTGATCCATTAGCTGGACACTTTGGAAAAACAAAAACAATCCAGAAAACTTTATCTCGCTATTATTGGCCTACCTTGGTAAAAGACATTGCTAAATACATCAAAACCTGTGATACCTGCCAAAGAAGAGGAAAACCCAATCACAAGGAAGATATCCACCCAATCTCTGTTGGTCAACCATTTGACAGAATTGGTATAGATGTTGTTGGACCTTTAACAGTAACTCCTGATGGCAACAGATACATTATCACAGCTACCAACTATCTTACAAAGTGGGTAGAAGCAAGAGCCACCCCAGATCAAACAGCAGTTTCAATTGCCAATTTCATTTATAAAGATATTATCTGTCACCATGGCTGCTCCAAAGAACTTTTATCTGATAGAGGAAGAGCTTTTTTCAGTACACTGGTTGAAGAACTTTGCAGAAAAATGGGAATATGTTATAAACTCTCTTTCTCTTATCACCCCCAAACAAATGACCTAGTAAAACGTTTTAATAGAACACTATGTGAAACCCTAGCCAAAACCAGTGAAGAAACCAACCTATGGGACAAAGTATTGCCTTCAGCTTTGTTCACCTACAGAACTGTGAATCATGACATAACAAGTTATGAACCCTTTTATCTGCTTTATGGACGAATAGCAACTCTACCAATAGAAACGGATATAGAAACAATACTTTTTGAAGGAATAACAATAGGAAATTACAAGGACATTTTGCAAAGAAGACTTGGTACCATTCTTGACTCATTAGTAGAAGCACGGATAATTGCCTTTGAAAAGATAAAACAGTTCCAAGAGAAGCTCAAAAAGAAAAAGACTTATAAAACACTTTTCAAAGTATTGGTAACTTAGTTTTAGAATGCCATTCAGACAGAGACAATGTCTATGGTAATAAATTCTCCAGCCACTGGAAAAAACTTTTTATAATCAACAAAGTTTTGAACAATGGTTCATATATCCTACAAGATCAATATAGAACAATATTCAGTGATCACCCTGTTTATGGCACGCGACTCAAGAAATATCACAAACGACCTGATTGGTTATCTGTTGTGGTAATACCAACCCAAATGATCAGCAAAAATCAGATATAAATAAATGCACCATTCCCAAAACAAAGGTATCTTTAATTGACATGAACAATTATTTCCTGGATCAAAACATTCAAAATGCTTTCTATACTCTCCATGAGTACTGGATCAAGAACTATCCAAATGCTAGTCTGACTATTGGAAAACAAACCACCATAACAGACAACAGTGGAACTTACACTGTTATCAGACCAAAGAAAACAACTACCAGAAGAGAAAGAATTGGTGGCAAAATGAATAAATACCTGCTGGAAAGCATAACAGCAGTGATACTTTCACCTTCCAGCACAATTGGAAAAATGATACAAGAAATCTTGCCCATAGACAAAAACTTGTCATATGGAAGACAACTAGAACTCTATGGTCATCTTGGTGAAATCATAGAAGACATGAAGCTCATGAAGAAAACAACTTTAGAGATACAAGGGGAAATTTTGGGCATTATACGATTGGATGTCCCAAGAGTTTTGACCATTGCTAGAAGAGCCAGAACTCTTATATAAAGATTTGGTCTCTTGGATACAAAACTTATTTCACCTCAAGTATTATATACCCTATTCACAAAAAACTTCAACAAACTAGTTAGTTTTGAGTTAGACAAAACCCTTCATATAGACTATCCCATAAATAGCTTGATTTTGCTGGAGCTCAATCTTTTTGGAGAGGATGATGTTATAGTTGAAACCCATAGTTTTTATTAGTTATCACATGTATTAGCCACTGATGTCATATAATTAGCCACCCTATTTTTAGATAGTGATTATTGACCTGATCAATGACTTGACCATTGACCTGATTATTAATCTGATCATTGACCTGATTATTGATCTGATCGTTGACCTGATTATTGACCTGATCATTGACCTGGTCGTTGATCACTTTAGATAGCTATATAAGCGATAATTCTCTTAGCTGTAGAAAGACATGATCAAAGTAACGAAATAAACAATATCAATTACTTCCTTTCATAATTGCTTATTCCCCTTTCCTTACCTTCAAGTATTTACTTGTTGGCATTTACATATCTTATCTTTTCCCCTTCTTGATTTGTATTTGTTAGAATTAGCCTGAGAAGCAATTGGCTTGCTCTTGTAATTTATTAAATAAAAAAATGATTGAAAAGTACAACGATACCTGTTATTGATTCTAAGAATTGCCAAGTTGAGGCATAGAATAATAGCAGTGGTGTTATCTTGTTGACAATCACAGACTATTCTTCTACCTTCAGATTTAAGAAAAGATTAGCAACTGTAATTTTTATGAGACTGATCACGCACATTGAATTCCTACTTATTCAATTCACTCCCTTATTGTAATTCCCTCTTTGTTTATTTTCATCACCATACAATACTGTTCTCTCTTGCTATCTGTTAGCTTGTTACTCCAACCCGTAACAATATTATAAGCTGATCATCTTTGTGCTTGCAAGTTGGCTAGTCTGATTTTTGTAGCCATTCCAGCAATATCATTACTGTTTAATCTAATTAACAAATCTGTAATCTTGCTTTTTACTTGTATATCATCAATTTTGAACAAGTTGTACAAAGATGAATGATGCATGGCACTGGCTGGAAAATCTACTGAGAGGTTTGCTTTTTTTTTTACAGTGGCTGAGATCTTTGAGTTCTATCTTTTGGCCTAACTGTTTAGTATATGGGTCAATTAAGATCTAAATTCTATCGCTAAACTAAGTACACTGTTAAAAATGTAAATTGCCTGTTTTTCAGTTATGTGTTTTTTCTTAATAACCCCATACACTGCTTCAATGTCAGATTTCATTATATTCAGCACAGTTTTATTTCTTCTATCTGTTTGAATTCATACTCTCAAATATTAGGTATATGTAAATGGATCCAGCAATTTTAAAGTTTGTTTGTTTGGTTCAAATTTTAGTGGCTCAACCAACACTGATTTCTTTTTGGAGGGTCTGATCACCATTGTTTCAGTCTTATCTAAGTTGATTTCAATATCCACCATTCTAAAAAAAAAGCTGGCTGTGTTCAGAATACTCTGCATTTTTTGTCTTAAGTTAGCTATCCACACTGTGTTATCGACAAAAGCAAGGTGGTTTACTAATGCCAGTAGAGATTGTGTGTCTGCTTGATTGTCCCACTTTTTTTATTCAGCTGTTAATTTGTATCCCTGACTGTAATTGGCTTGTTTTACTTTACACAGTAAGAGGTCATAAAAGATCTTCTACATAATAAGTGAGCTTGTTTCCTCTTGATCTAATCCATTCTGTACTTGATATTCATTACTTAACCCAAATTCAGTTATGATCTTATTGCTTCTATTGTTGTGCATCAAGCCAAACAGCTCAGTAAACCTATTGTTCATTTTGATCCTTTTTAGTACAACTCCCATGGGTTTCTATCCTACTGAGTTGTATGCTTTTTTCATGTCCTGAAATGTAAACCAAGTCTCATTCTCAAATTCTCTTGCATGCTTAGTAACAGCATTAATCACATGAATTGGCACTGCTGTAGATGTATTCTTTAAAACTGAGGTGTTATAACTTTTTAGAACATTGTGGAGCTTACATGCATTTGATATTCTTGCAATTAAAATCTTTGTTAAGATTTTTCTAGTGCTTTCAATGAGTGTGATCGGTCTGGTAATGTCAATATTGCCACCCTATTCTTTTGGCTTTGGAATCAGTATGACTTATGCTATTCTTTACTCCTCAGGTATGTTTGCTGCTTCTATGTAAGCATTAAGCAATGTTCTTAGTTTAGACTTGGTATTAGGCCCAGACTTCCTTCAAAGTTCAGCTTGTATGTCTAATGGGCCAGGGGCTTTGTTATAAAGTGTGTGGCTCAATATGTGTTTGAATTCCTCATTTGTTATTTCAGCCATCACACCATCAAAGACATAATCTGGAATGCTCTCAATTGGCTTAAACCTGTGTTCCCAACTTTTCTAAAGTTCAGGTTCAAGAATTCTTGTTCTAGTCCACCTTTGAGCTTTTTTGTTTACTAGATTTTTGATTTCATTAAGATCATCATGAAATTTGCCTTTTTTTATAACATGATTCAGCACTATTCTTTGTTTTTTCCTGTTCAGAATGCTTTTGATCATTGCTCCTTTGCTTAGCTTAAAGTTTTGTTGTCTTTTAATGATATTGTTCACTATCTGTTTTTGCTGTTGTAGTCTAATCCTAGCATGTAATATAGATCTGTATTCTTTTTTGATGCCTAGTAATTCTACAATAAGCTTATCTTTTGATAGAGTTATCAGATATGCATTATTTGTTTCAGGTTTCAATTGTTTCCATTTGGCCAAGAGCTGTATAATATTATTATCATGCATATTTGCTTTTTTTTTTGTTAACATGTAGCCATGCTGGTTTTTTATTAGTTTAGCCACACTCAAAAAGCATGACTTTTTCATAAAGCCAACTCACCCAATAATCTAAATTACAAGATGTGGCTAACCACTAAGTGGCTATGCCCAACTACATACTAGTATAACCAGAAAATCTATAGGGTATTCCACTATTACATAAAGTAACTTTACCACAAAAAACATCAACTAGTATCTTATTACATCATGAAAATCTATCATTCATCTTAACTTTGGATATGCTGCCACTATTACAACTATTTCCTGATATTATATGCATGTTGGACCCATTTGATGGATCTTTCTTATCTCTAATATCAATACCTTCTGATTTTTCCCACTTAGTTTGTGCTTTGCAATGTTCTTCCGACAACTTATTTTTTGCTTGAATTACAGTCCATTTACACATCTTAATCATTATATTGTTACAAGTTGGAGTAATAAGCTAATGGATAGCAAGGGAGAACAGGATTGTAAGGTGATGGAAATAATCAAAGGGAATTTAACTTCAAAAAGCAAATTGAATAAGTATAGATTCAATGTGCGAGATCAGTCTTATAAAATATCTCAGTCACTATACTTTTCAAAGATAACTGGGGAATCTGAAGATAAAGAGATAATCTATACTGTCAACAAATGATCACACTTGGTATAATTTTATGCCTCACATCAATGCTCTTAGAATTCAATATCAGGTATCAGATATACTCTTCAGTCACATTTTATTCAATAATCTTCAAATGCTGCAATTACACATTTTCAGGAAAAAAATAGGTAAATCCCAACAAGTAGTTTTTTATTTTTAAGATGTTCAGATACTTAAAGATAGAGAAAAAGAAATTAATGATAAAAGAAGGATTGAGATGAAGTTGTTATTTTATTTCTTTATTTTTTTTGATTTTTACATGCTTTTCTACAACTAAGAGATTCATTGCTTATATAGCTGTCAAAAGTGGTCAATGATCAGATCAATAACTAGGTCAATGATTAGGTTAATGATCAGGTCAACAGTTAGGTCATTGATCAGGTCAATGATCACTTACTAAAAATAGAATGGCTAATTTATGTAACATCAGTGGCTAATACATGTGATAATTAATAAGAAGTATAAGTTTCAACTGTAACATCATTCTCCCCAAAGAGATTGAGCTCTGGCAAAATCAAGCTATTTATGGGGTAATCTATTTAAAGGGTTTTATCTAACTCAAAGCTAACTAGTTTGTTGAAGTCTTTTGTGGATAAGATATATAACACTTGAGGCAAAATGAGTTTTGTATCCAAGAGACCAAATCTTTGTATTAAAGTTTTGGCTTTTCTAGCAATAATTAAAACTCTTAAGACATCTAACCATTGTTATGGGTAAATTTGGTGGGTATGGGAAATGGTAACATTTGGTGCTTTCAATTATTAATGATGCGTCTTCCGTGTAATTCTGTTGGCTTAGTCTTGATTATCAGTCTATGAAGATCTATTCCTGGATGTGAATTTTATCTGTTGAGTTCTTTGGTTATAAGGCACAGAGTTGTTTTTCGTCAATTGCAATGTTTTTCATAAATATGAGCTTTCTTTTTCGAGCTAACGAGCGCAGTCGTTAGGGTCTGGCATTGTCTTTTTGCCCTTCTGGTAAGCTAACAAGATAATGTTAATATCCAAAACTTAGGGAAAGCTTCCCTCTTTTACCAGGCTATCACGAAGTCTATTCCCAGACAGTCAATTTTACTATGTTGCTGCTCCACAAAAAAAAAAAAAAAAGAAAAAAAAAAAAAAGAGAGAAAAGATAAATTAGTATCATCAATCGCCATGATCAAGAGTGATTGGTTCAAATCATTAATAGGTTTGAGGCGGTTATGCTAAGAGCATCTGTTCTAGAATAGAGGTATGAGACAAGGGTTAATTCACGTAAATTTCACGAAGTTCGAGAACATGAATTTGCAATTCTGATTTCTTTTAATAATTGGTTTATTTCAGGAGATGAAATAGGGAAGATAATAAAGGATAAAGGAATATGGATATTTTAATTTGTGGTTTAGAGGTTCGTATCTATTTTTTTTTCTCTGTCTTTTCTCATTTCTACAACTACTTGCTTTTATATATTCTTTTGGTTTTACAGAATTGCTTTCAATTGTCTCACTATTGCTAACTATTGCTTTGTTGTTTCTGTTATTGTTTTGTTTTTCTATGTTATCATTAGTTATCCTATATTATAACACGTTATCTGATGTTATTACATGTTATTCTGTGTTATCCTGCGTTATAACATATTATCCTACATTATTGCGCACTATTCTGTGTTATCCTGTGTTATAACACGTTATCCAACGTTATAATGCATTATCTAATGTTATTGCGCATTATTCTGTGTTATGTCACGTTTTGGTCATGTTTCTTCATAACTTTGAATCGGTTTTTCTACTCAGATAACATTATCCCTCTCTTTTTAAAATTAAGCTCCTGCAAAACCGTATGTATCTGTTATCATGGCTTTGTTCATGTAATGTTCAATTGTTGTCTCAAGTATTGTTTTTTGTAGGTTTTCAAACTATTGATTGGTTATTTGTTCTATGCTGTTAACTGTTATGGTTTTCATAGATCCGTTTAGTAGTACATTTGGACAATGTTGGAAGACGGTGTATAGTCGGTATGCTGCTTTGTAATATAGGGTCAGGTTGTTTTTCTCTATGAATTTTTCTACTTGTTGTATTGCTTCTTTGTTAAACGTTTTCTAGCTGAGATCTTTGTATGATGTTTTCAAGTCAAGCTGTTTTCCAATTTTGTAGAACCAATAAGCTGGAGGAAGTCTTTCTTTCTATTTCTGGGCATTGTCAGGTGTCCACTCCCCTGTTTCAGAAAGTTCGGTCCCACGAACTAAAGCTTCTTTTATTTTTTCAAGCTTGGGGACCAAGTATCTTCTTTTGTAACCTTTTTCTCATTCTTTGCCTCCTTTTTTTCCACCCTCCACCTGAAGGCAATTTTTCCTCCCACATTGCTTTTCGGGTGGTGAATAGGGGAGGGAATGTTTAGTTCTAATTGAACTCTTATCCTCCTCTTTCCTGCTCTTATCTTTGTACCATATCTCTTTTTTATCAACTGTTATTTCTATTTGAGATGTCGATTTTTGAATTGTTTCAAATAATTGTTTAGATAATTTTAAAATTTAATCTAAAAGGTCCATGTTGAAATATCTATCATTTCTTACTGCTTTTCGGATGCTATATATATTTGAATTTCCCAATTTAATTTACTGCCTGTTGTCTACGTTTTGATAACAATGATTGGTTCCAGATCTTGTGGTATATCTTCTGGTTTGATTAATGAAATTTGTGTTCCTAGTTGAGGTACTGATGATGATGATTCCTGTTTTACATGATAAATTTTTAACCGATTTCCATGCACTACTTTCTTTAAAATCCTGTCTTCCAATCATAATTTGTAAGCTCCATTTCTTAATGCTTCATGTATGTGGAATGGACTGTCCCATTTTAGGTCAAACTTTCCACTCCACTGTTTCTCAGCTTTTGTACGATATAACAGTACTTGGTCTCCAATTTTGAATTCCATTGGTTGTTCTGGCAGGTGTTTATCATGTCTTTCTTTTTGTCATTCTTGAGCATGACTAATATTGTCAGCTGCTGTTCTTCGATTGTTTTCTAACGTTTCCATTAGCTAGTACGTTCTTTGGTGTAAGATAGCCTCAAAATTCTCTTCATTGATTGTTTCTGTTGGGTATAATGATATCACTCATTCAATTGGTAACGTAGCTTTTCTTCTATAGACTAGTTCAAACGGTGTGAACTGAGTCGTATTTTATTTCAATGTTCAGTATGCAAAGAGTACAGAAGGTATGAATAATTCCCATTCTTGTCTGTTTTCATGACTTATTTTTGCTAGTGCTTTGCACAGTGTTTTGTTAAACTGTTCTACCAGTCCGTTCGTTTGTGGGTGGTATGGTGATGATAAGAGTCTCCTTATTCCAAACCGTTGGCTTAGTTCAGTCAGCGTATTATTAACGAAGTGTGTTCCCTAATTAGATAATAATTCTTTCAGACATCTATGTTGGCAAATTAGGTCTTGATGCACAAATTCGGTGACTGTTTTGGCATCAGCCACTTGGATTGCTCTGGCTTCTGGCCATTTTGTAAGATAGTCTATGGCTACAGCAATATAGCAATTTTCTTGGAATGTAATTAAAAGAGGTCCAACCAAATCGATTCTGATTCTATCAAATAAATTTCCAACTGGAATGGATCAAAGTGGTTCTGTTGATCTTGCTCCTCCTTTTCACTAACATGTGTTACAATTGAGCATGTATTCGAAAATGTCTTTGTACATTGTTGGCCAATAGTATAAGTTTAGTGTTCTTTCGAGGGTAGCGTCTTTGTTAAAGTGTCCTGCAGTCAGATCTGAGTGCATGCTATATAGTATAGTTTCTCTTTCACTGTCCGTGATTAGTTGTTGTGGGTTGGGGTGGTTTCGGCATTTTCGTCGATATAATTGGTTGTCTTGAATAAAATAATTTTGGGCTTGTTTTTGTATGATACTCTGTTCTTGTTGAGATAATATCTCTTTAAAACATAGTGTCAATAGGTACTAATGTAGTCGTTGATAAGTGAGTGTGTTCATGGGTCTGGAATTAGGTTTGTGGCATCCTTGACAAACTGTTGGCATTGGTGTTCTTGGATCCTTCTTTGTAATGAACTTTGAGTGGGAATTGTTGCAGATAAGTACTCCATCTCGCATATTTTCTTTCTAGTTGTGGATTGTTGAGTAACCAAATAAGTCTTTTGTGGTCAGTATATAAGTCAAATAGTTGACTGAGGTAATGTTTCCAAATCTGTATGGCCCAATAAATGGCGAGACATTCCAGATCTGTTGTGCTGTAATTTTTTTCTGCTGGGCTAGTGCTGCGATTAGCATAGGCAACTGGGTGTTTTCTATTGTCCAGTCTTATCTGTGATAAGACTGCTCCTAGAGCATTTTTCGAGGTGTCCATAGTGACAATGAACCATTTAGTGAAATCTGGGTAAATCAGAATTGGGGATGTGATCAATTGCTGCTTAAGATAGTCGAATGCTTTCTGTTGATTTTCCTTCCACAAGTACGGTACATATTTGGACAACAATTGATGGAGTGGTTTTGTGATGTTTGAGAAACTTTTGACAAATTGACGATAATATTCTGCTAATCCTAGAAATCTTCGTAATTCTCTGAAGTTGATTAGGGCTGGAAAATCTTTGACTTTTTGTACTTTATCTGAATTGGGTTTAACTCTGTCCTTACCAATTACATGTCCTAGGAATTTTAACTCGGTTTTTCCAAAGAACCACTTTTCGGGATTGAGTTTCAATCCAGCACTACAAAGGCATTTGAAAACTTGTTGCAAGTGGAGCAGATGGTCTTTAAATGTTTCGGAGAACACGTTTGTATCATCTAAATAGACTACTACTGATTTCCAAAGGATTTCTTTGTATATTACATCCATCAGGCATTGAAACATAGCAAGAGTATTACAAAATCCAAAAAACATTATGTTAAACTCGAAGTTTCTATCTCAAGTGGTAAACGCTGTTTTTCTTTTGTCTTTGTGGTCCATTTCAACTTGTCAGTAACCACTTGCTAAATCTAATGACGAGAACCATTTTTTTTCCCCTAGATTGTCCAAAATTTCTTGGATGAGGGGAGTGGAATAACTATCTCCTCGCATGATACTATTTAGTTTTCAATAATCTATGCAGAATTGCACTTTTCCATTTTTCTTGGTAACCAAGACTACTGGCGAGGACCAAGGGCTTAACAATTCTTTGATTAGGCTGTTATCAAGCATCCATTGCACTTTTTGCTTAATTAGGTTATCGCCAGATGGGGGTACGCAGTAAGCTCATTGCTTAATTGGTCGAGCGTCTCCTGTATCAATCTGATGCTTCACAATGTCAGTGTGTCTGAACTCATTTTTGCTGGCAAAGACATCGGCATACTGATTCAGAAAGACTTTGAGTTGCATTTGTTGCAGGGTACTTAAATTTCCTAAATTCAATTTATTGATCTCTTCTGATGTGAACAAGTAATTTTCTTTTGGCAAATTCCATACTTGTGAGGTAATGTCACAGAATAAGAATAATTGTGTGAAATCTGGAATGGACTGGAGTTTTTCAGAATTCTGACTATTTGTAGATATGGAACTGATGAGGGTTCCTTCGGAAATTTTAATAACATCTTCTGTTAGGTTGTGGATGAGGATTTTGAAGTGTTTATGGGCTTTGGCTGGTAGGTATAGATTAGCAACATTAGCTAGGGAACAGATTTTGGGACTGGCTTTGAATAATAAGGCTTGATCTTGGATCTTTTGATTCATTTTGAAAATGTATTGTTGGTATGAGGAAATAGAGATAACGGTGTTGGTATGAATAAATTCTACCTGGTCACTGTCTTCTTCCATAAAATTAACCAGTACGTTTCCTCTTCCACTTGATCCAAACCTGTTCATTCCTCGGGCAGTGAGGCCTAACTCTTCTTGGGTTGTTACTGGGGTTAATTGGGGTATTTTGACTAGGGGTAGGAAGATAGCTTGGGCAATCTTTTCTTGTGATTCTATTTTGTAGGGTCTGTCTGAATTGTTCTGTAGCATCATGATGATGTTTCCCGTGTAACCAGCATCGATGATTCCTCTTTTTATGTTGATTTCTTTCTTGGCTAGACTAGATCGAGAGGCAACTTGTACTATTGTACTAACAGGAATTTCTAATGCTATTTTAAGATCTATTTTTACAAGGGAATGTGGGGCTATAATGATGGGTGATTGTTCAAGATATCATAGGTCGAAACTGGCATCGGTGTCATGCGCTCTTTCAGGGCAGATTTCTTTCTCGTTGTCACTATACCATTTTAGCTCTAGTTCTTTGGATAGGTCGAGATACGCGAGATACTGTTCTGTTTTGATATCCTCAGTTGGATCTTGAAATGACATGTCCTCGGTGATTAATACCTCTTCTTCGGGTTCAGGTAGTTTGGTGATTGGAAACAGTATTCTTGGAGGTGGATTGAACATGAAATCACATTCATCGCAGTACTGGAAGTGACAGGGGATCAAACAGTGATTGCATAGTTTGGTATTCAAATTGGCCAATCTTTGCTCTTGTTCCTTGCGAGTTGGGGCCAATTCCTAATATCAGTTCTGAAATGTGTCTGGGTCATCTGTGAAGAAATCATCTTCAAAGTAGTCGGGTCCAGTATATTCGGGCATCCAAAGGTTGTCCTTAATTTCTCGTATTTCTTCAGGCGTGGTGCTTTCGGTCTTGGCGCTTGCCATTCTCCAGATTTTGTGGTCATCGTGTAGATAACCGTCTAGTCTGTTGAGTGCTCATTTCCAAGCGTCCTCAATGAGGGTTCCCTTTTGTACCCAATCATTAATTAATATGGTGTATTGACAAGCCTTGTCACATGTTCCTCCTCTGCCAGGCACATCATTCCAGAGTTCTTCATCTGGCAGGATTTCGCCACATGCAAGGCATAGCGTGTGGTCCCACTTGCCTTGTTGTTTTGGTCATCCAAATCTTTTCAGTAAACAAGGCCTGCAATAGTATTTGGTGGCAGTGGACTATTCTTCATTGTTTCCAATACATGCGCCCATAGTGGATAGTTTTTTTCCACAATTGACACATATTAGTCTTGGGGGTTGGTAAAATAAGTTTCTTTGGTCTGAGATTATGTATCCTAGTGATAACAATTGGGGTTCTTCTTCAGCTCTGCTTTTTCCTTTTTTTTCCCAAATTGGTGGTGGGGATAGTTCAGTTCAATAATCATCCACCCATAAAACCTGATAGGTCTTGATGGTTGGTGGCATTGATGTGTCTTTGAATTCAATAAGGGGTTTCTTGGTACATTGGTTTTTAAAGTGTCTGCATATAGCTGGAACTTGGGCATGCTGTCTGTTGAATGTGAGTTGAAGTTCTTGGGTGTTTCAGTCAAGAGTAGTGTTGGCTTTTGACAACCAGTCGTTTCCTATTAGAGCTTGATATTGAGTAGCTTCTATGACAAGTACTTTGGTAGGGATTTGGATTCCATTAATCTCGAAGAGGAAGTTGTCAATTTCTCTTATTGGGGTTTTTGTGTTCTCATTCACTGTAATGATCTGGGTGGTGGCAGCACAGTCTACTTGGCGACCTAGTTGGTCTATGAGCTGCTTTGTGATTATGCTACCAGCTGATCCGCTATTCAGGATTAATTTAATGTCTATTCCTCTGACTCTGGCATCGGTGTATAGGGCCGTTATTGGTTTATCCTGATTGATGGCTGTTCCACTAAAAAGGCTATGTGTGTTCAAATTATTGATGTCAAAAGGAAATATGGCAGCTAGAGTGATGTCTTTGGTAATAGTGACTGGTGGGATATTGCTTTTTGTTTGCTTGGAAGGTTGGGAGATTTGTTCTATATCCCCCCCTTCTACAGGTGTAGATTTATCAAAACCCTGGTCTTCTATAAGACCAAAATAGAAAGCTTAATTCGGGTATCCAGTTGGTGTTGGTCGAGATTGGGCAGGACTGCGAGAGATTGGTCGAGATGGTCCACTGTTGGTTTGCACCTAATTGTTGTTGGAATTCCTTTATCCCTGATTATAGTCTATAGCTTAAGGTCTGAACAGGCTGTAAGGGGAAGTTTAATAGTGAGGGATTGCTTGTGTTATTGGTGGTGGTTGATAATAATTCTGGGGCAGTAGTTGAGTGTATGGGACTTGTTGTGCATATAGGGGCAGTTGATTCTGAGATATAGAATATTGGGGTACCATGTTTTGCTGATATCTGGGTTGCTAATATGGGTTTCCTTGATTTTGGTCCATGATCTTCCTTCTGCAGTCATGGGGGATGTGTCCAGGTTTCTGGCAGTAGTAGCAGTTGCAGGGATCGGATCTCTAAGGTTGTTGCTGTTACTGACAGTTCTGTTGCTGTGGGTATTTGCTGTTGTTGTTATTTTTTCTCTGTTGGGGTGGTTGGTAAGTTCCTGTAGTTCCGGCTAAGAATCCCTCAATTTTCTGAGTTAGTTTTTCACTCAATTGGGTTATTTTTGCATTGATGTCAGAGGTTCTGTTAATGGCTAAATTAACAGCTTGGGTATGGTTTGCTTCTTGTTCTGCAGACTCAAAATCGCGAGTGAGAGTGATGGTGTCTTGTAAACTGGTCGGATGGCGGGGTCTTACAGATCTTAGAATACTATTCCACAATCTTTTAATGAATTGATTAAGAACTTGCACCACAGTGTAGTAGTCCTTTTTGATAGCTAATATTTGACACAGAATTTGATTGAATCATCCGAGATAAGTAGTTATTGCTTCATGATCTTTTTGTTTAATTATGCTGAATTAATTCTGCAATCGGATTAACATATTGGGGTCACAGAAGTATTGCAGAAATGTGAGTTTAAACTCGGTAAAGGAGGTAGACTTCTCTGCCAGGCTCTGGTACCACGAATTGGCGGTTCCAGTCAGAAAAAACGGCAGTGTCTGAACTGTGCGGTCATTGTTCCAACTGTTAGCAGTAATTACTTTCTTGGCATCTGCGATCCAAGAATATGCATTATCTTCTTCACCAGAAAATTTTTCCAATTTAGCAATATCCCGGTAAGCCATGATCTGGTTAATGGGTAGGGTGTTACTGGTTATGTTTAAAGAGATTGGTGTTCATGTATTCGAGTGTTCTCCGGGTGCTAATGCTGGTTGCTTTCCTTTGTCGCTTAAACCAATAGGTTGTAAGATAGCTGTTTTTTCCGTTAGGGGAGATATCGATTCTGCTAGGTTTTGTGCTAGTGGCTGTTCCCAAGTTGACGGGTTTTCTTCTGTTTGACTGGCTGCTAGGGTAAGATTTCCAAACAGCAATCTATATTCTCCTAGTGATTTGGTCCAACTGTGTTGATTCCAAGGGTGTGGATTTCCAGGAGTTCGTGGTGTTTCTGACTGAGTTTCCAGGGGTGAGTTGAATACAATTCTACTTTGGGGTGTCTAATGGTATGATGGAGTTGTTGGGGAGAGGACCCTTGGTTTCTTGTTGACCGTAGACTTAGCTTGGGCAGTTATGGGGTTGTTGGATTTGTTTTTGTATTCCTCAGGGTTGGATTTCACTGGTTGTTGTACTTGAGGGAATTGTTGTGTTACATAATATTTAATGTCTGTATTGATTATGCACAGAGTTTCAGCAATTGCTTAGGTAGTTGTGGCTGTTGAGTACCCTAATAAGCTTTGATGGATTTGTTCTCCAAGTCTTTCTGTATCAGTTGCACAGCCTAACAAGCAGTCAATTTTTGTGTTGATATAGTTACAAAAATCACTTTCTGCATAAGCGGTTCCTGCTGATATTCCTAGGTCTTTTCGAAAGTATTGAAATAGTGCTTTTCCGTACGAGAAGTGGTCCTTTCCTATTGTTCCAATAGTCACCACTTTTATGTATTTTTGGGGGTGCTCTGTCTCTATAGATTTATAATCTCACAGGAAGCACCAAATGTTACGGGTAAACTTGGTGGGTATAGGAAATGGTAATGTTTGGTGCTCTCAATTATTGATAATGCATCTTCCACATAATTCTGTTGGCTTAGTCTTGATTATTAGTCTCTAAAAATCTATTCCTGGATGTGAATTTTACCTGTTGAGTTTTTTGGTTATAAGGCACAAAGTTGTCTTTCGTCAATTGCAACATTTTTCGTAAATATGAGCTTTTTTTTCCGAGCTAACGAGTAGGGTCTGACATTGTCTTTTTGCCCTTCTGGTAAGCTAACAAGATAATGTTAATATCCAAAACTTAGGAGGAGCTTCCCTCTTTTACCAGGCTATCACGAAGTCTATTCCCAGACAGTCAATTTTACTATGTTGCCACTCCACAAAAAAAATAAGACAGAAAAAGAAAAAAAAAAAAAAAAAAAAAAAGAAAAAAAAAGAGAGAAAAGATAAATTAGTATTGTCAATCGCCATTGTTACTTATAGAAATATAGAAAATATATTAGCATAATTATTAGCCAATCAGAAGTAAGCATAGTAAATGTGGAATTTCAGGATTCCCTGACGAGGAATTGCAGAATTCCAGAATTCTAGGATTCCTCTCAAAGGAATTGCAGAATTCCAGGAATTTCAGGATTCCTGTCGTGAAAAATTAAGGAATTGAGGAATCTCAATTATGTATATATAGCAGTAGTGTTAGAAACAGAAAAGACAGAATTGATACCACAGAATCCTTAGCCTAGAAATGCAATCATCAAATAAATAATTATTTCATATCTCAATCCACTCCCCACTATCAACCCTTCATGTTGATAGTAATTGAGACTTAACCACACTGGAACAATAGCTCTTGATCATGGCTATTGATGGGATACTAATCTACAAATCGCCTTGGCTTATGTCTTTCTTTCTTTATTTTCTTTATTTCTTTTCTTTATATTATTTCTTTGATTTTGTTGTTGTATACTAATTGATTAAAAGATTAAGTGCTGAGTTATTGACATCAACGATAGCCTGGTAAAAGACCCAGAAATAAGGATAGAATTTTATATATATTATCAGTTAGCTTACCAGAAGGGCACGATTGCCAGACTAAATCCAGCCACCACACTGAGAAAGAAATTGGGAAAACTCTTGAAAGGACACATCTACTATCAACACTATTGAATCTTTGTCCATTATACAAAGAACTCACCCAAAACCTTCAGATCCATAAAAACCCTTCAGATACAATACCTTCAGATATTACCAACAACATTATATCAATTGAGCACTAAGTTACGGGTTTGTTATTTAATTCAACAGCAAAAATAATTATTTGTAACATTTGGTGCTCTCTGTGAGGTATAATTCTACAGAGAACTAGCATCAACAACACCAAACCAAAAGTGGCAGAATCAGAAAATATAGGAGCAAACCATTTAGGATTTGCAAAATCCTTATTTTAACACTATTGTCAATACTTGGGATTAAACCACAATCATATATCCACCAAATCAGCCTTCAATTTCTATGTCAATGAAAAAATTTCTTTTTTATTAGGAACACCAGTGAATACTGAATCAGCAAGGGAAACTTTCTATAAGTAATTAATTCAAAATACCAACCTGCCAACAAATCATAATTTCGCATTCATCATCACTGAGATCAACAAAGAAATTGAACACCACACTCAACAAAGATATCCAATTACATACACTAGTAAAAGCAAGGGAAAATTACAAACACCAGCAGTAACACCCAAAAAGATACAACCACCCACTTGGAAGAAAACAAAAATTGAATCACTAACTGACTCATTCTATCATTACACACTGGGAAGCGTCATCAATATAACATCAACAAGCACGTCCACTTCAAATGTGATATCAACATTTGGACAACTTCTATTCCAAAGTAAACAAAGAAAAACAAATCTATTAAGACCATATGGCGAATATTTTGAAGGATTTAATTCGCGATCATCAACCCTATCAGGACTTTGATCACCACCGCCTCCACCAGACTTTGGAATCTCTGATCCATGAGAAGCGTCAAAATCAAAAAAAGAGGAAGAAGAATCAGAGGATCAAGAATTCACTTACCAAAACCCAATCACTGAGAATCCGGAAGTTGAAACCCCGAATCTTCAAGCTCAGCAAAAATTAACTATAGAAAATTCAGAAATCGGAACTCCGAATCAGCAAAGGCAGAACAATTCGAACCCCGAATTAATTAATCCGCAAAACTTACCTCCGGTAATTGTTATCAATTAACTGCCAATTAATCCAGTAGCCGAACTTATACAACAGCCATTTCAATTATTACCCCAACAACCAGAACAACAACAACAACCATTTCAACAGCCACCACAACAATTCAACTTAGATCCAATGGCCTATGCACCAATCGCAAAACTTGACAACTTTACCAGCGAAGAGAATGACGCTCAAGTATGGCTGAATAATGTAGAAAAAGCCATCGCAGTTAACAGATGGAATAACACTAGAGCAATACAAGCCATTTCCTACTTTCTCAAGGATACCACCAATTTATGGTACCAGAACTTGATTAATAAACCATAAGATTTTAATGCCTTCAAAGCAGAATTTCTAAAATACTTCAGCAACAATAACAACATCAATTGCCTAGTCAATACATTCACCACTATGAAACAAGGAGAAACTGAAGCAGTCACCACTTACCTGGGATGCTTCTATCGAAACCTATGCCAAATTCAAGCAATTAATGCCAACTATTTCACAGCACCACAGATACTCAATCAGTTTATCTGGGGCTTGCGCAGCAGCATCTTGCAACATGTACGTCCATTGTATCTAGGTACCCTTTAAGACGCAGTTACACGTGCCAGAGATTTTGAATCCATAGAGTCCAAGGCTAACCATGCCCAAGCCATTAATCTAGTAATGAACAGATCATCTGAACTGGATTCCAAATTGGAAAAGATCAGTGAATCAATTAATAAGAAATTGGAAGGATACTTAGCTGACAATCATGCCATCTATCAGCCTCCACAATGATGCAATAATCAAGAAAACTCTAATTGTGCTTAAATTCAACTACATCTATCTGCATCAACCAATCAACAATGGCAACAGAAAACACGTATCTGCCACTATTGTGGTAAACAAGAGCATATCCAAATGGACTGTTGCCAGTGTTTAAATAACCAATGATTGGGAAATCAATCTCGAAACCCCAATTGCCGGTTCCAAATTCCAAATTATTATCCAAATCAAGATTAAGACCAATATCAAAATAATTATCTGCCAATGATGCAGCAACCAATCTATCAACCACCAGTGTATCAACCTCCAATTTATCAGCTGCAGCCACAAGTAATATATCAACTGCAGCCACAAATCATTTATCAACCCCAACCAATTCAAGCACCGCCCCAGAACCCAGCTCAAATAACATCAAGCAACTCTCAATCCAGAGTCACTCAAAACTGGAGATCAGCGATGGTTGTTCACCAACCGATCTCCAGTTTGCTAAATCCACCATCAGGATCACATACCTGGAATTTGGATACCAGTCGTGTACAAAACCCAAATTCCCAACACTATCTAAGTCTCCTGGTTAGCCCAGAAGATGCCATATCCAACAACACGGAATCCAATCAGCATGTGCCTACCAACACGATTCCATTGGCAACCATCTCTAGCAATGAATCCCTAGCAGCCATCTTTCCTTTTGAACTCGAAGAAAACACACCGATACAATTATTCAATATGAAAAATTTGTTAAAAACGTTTCTTTTTTATTATTAAAAAACTACAGTTAATTTTTGTTAAACACTTGATAGATTTTTTATTATCTGATATACCACAAAAAATTGTTGAAAATATTTTTCTTTTATTATTTAAAAAATCATGATTAATTTTTGTTGAATATTTAATAAACTTTCAATTATCTAGTATATTATAAAAAATTTGTTTAAAACATTTCTCTTTTATCATTTAAAAGATTATAGCCAACTTTTGTTGAACATCTAATAAATTTTTTATTATCTAATATATTTCAAAAAATTTGTTGAAAACATTTCTCTTTTATTGTTAAAAAAACTATAACCAACTTTTATTAAGCATTTAATAAATTTTTAATTATTTAATATGCTATAAAAAATTTATTAACAATATTTTTTTTCTATTATTTAGAAAATTACAACCAACTTTTATTAAGTATCTAATAAATTTTTTATTATTTGATATGCTGCAAAAGATTTGTTTAAAAGATTACAGCTAACTTTTATTAAGCATTTAATAAATTTCTATT
The DNA here is from genome assembly GCA_016748015.1 of Geosiphon pyriformis. Lineage (NCBI taxonomy): Eukaryota > Fungi > Glomeromycota > Glomeromycetes > Archaeosporales > Geosiphonaceae > Geosiphon > Geosiphon pyriformis. The sequence goes on from JAAOMT010000284.1 coordinate 71,330, forward strand.
ATCTAGTGTATTGCAAAAAATTTATTGAAAACATTTCTTTTTTATCATTTAAAAAACCACAGCCAACTTTTATTAAATACTTGATTGACTTTTAATTATTTAATAAGTTACAAAAAATTTGTTAAAAACATTTCTTTTCTATTGTTTAGAAGATTATGCCAATTTTTATTAAGTATTTAATAGATCTTTTATTATCTGGTGTGTTGTAAAAAGTTTTTTGAAAACATTTTTTTTCTATTGTTTAAAAAACCACAGCCAACTTTTATTGAACACCTGATAAATCTTTAATTATCTGGTGTATTATAAGAGATTTGTTGAAAACATTCTTTTCTTATTGTTTAGAAAACCACAATCAACTTTTGTTGAACACTTAATAGACCTTTAAGAAGATTACAGCCAACTTTCATTGAAGATCTGATAGACCTTTCAGTAAAATTCACTTTAAAAAAGTTACATAGAAACAAAGAAAGAAAGTAAAAAGAAGGACAGGAAGAAAAAATCTAAGAACTTTTGTTGTAAATAAGTCATCTATAAAAAAAACAAGTATATATAAGTAATGTTACATAATAGAGTTTGTATTTGTGATTGTTTAAAAAAAAATTATGCATGCAACAAGTCCAAGATAATTATAGAAGTGATCCACAATAATCTTAAAAAATCCTTTTGAAAAAATCTTTTTTTTATTTTTTTTAACGTTTTAACTTTTAAACAAGTACAGTACCTAGTAAAACTCATCTTATATAAGAATAAAGAGAGAGAGCGAGAGAAAGAACAGGAAGAACCAAGGACTTTTGTTGTAAATAAGTAGTCATACCTCAAATCTTCAACCGAATACCTGGATTTCATGGCTTCTTTTTCTTCCAGTAGAGTATCTCCTAAACCTTTATCTTTAAAGCCAGTTGTTTTTATTGACAACAGCAACTTTATTGAAATTGAGGCTCATTGTGTAAAATCAACAGCTGAGATTAAGCCATTGAAAGAATACAGGTAATATTTTATATCAAATTTTTTAATACATTAAATAACAGCAATTGAAAATTAAATATTGATGACTTTAGGAAAAAAAAGTCGGATGTTGAAGTGGATAGGTGAGTAGGAAGCAACAAGAAGCAACACCTTAATTTAAAGACCGAGAATTTGATACCAAAGAGAAAAAAAATACCTCTTAATCATTCCTGGAAGCAAATAAAAAAAGAAAACTTGATGAGAAGGTTTAATCAAAATGAAAGGAACTGGTTAGCTTATTGGCGACTATAATCCACAATCTTGGCATTCTCAAAAAAAATATATATATAAAGAAGGAAGTATTATTTTTTCCCTTGGAGATGGTAAAGCTGAAAATGCTAAACTTAGCAAATTTATTAGCACATAGGGACCCTCTTTTAGAAATGGCCATATTTGATTGTATAGTAATGATTTTAAAAATAGTCAAGGGTGCCTTTGTAGAAAGACACCACATTATGAGCATGCTATCATGCCTGGATTAGAAAATCAAGAGGTGAATTTCTTTTTCGAGGAGTATAAAGTTTTTCAAATTAAAAATTGGTATTATTCAATTTGATTAAACATATTCTGAAGACTATTATTTAAAAAATTTTCACTGGCAGAATATTCTACTACTTTGAGCTTCACAATAAAGTGAAAAGAATATAATTTAATCTATTTTAAACATTGAAAATGCTTTGGAACTTAAAAGTTGTTTTTAAAAGAAAGTAATTTCTAAATTTTAGATTTTTATCACAGGCTAGGACCATAAAAAGTTTTTAGCTGAATAGCTTCAGAAATATAGATTTTAAATGCATAATTGCTTTTCCCGTTAATTGAAATTATAAATTTTAGCTGGTGTTTTATTTTTTACAGAGCATCGAAATAAAACAATATAAATATCCAAAGTTGCAATCAAAATATAAATAATTTCTTTTAAATCCTATTTTTTAAAACGAAGATATTTTTTCATAATTCAAAATTAAATTTCTTATTATTTAGAATGGAAAACTTTCTTCTTGTTTTTTGAATTGAAATTGAATAATTCTATATTCTACAAAGTGTAACTTAAGTATTTTTTGCTCTTTTCACATAAAATTTTGAGTTTGCATTTTTAAAAAAATATTTCAATCAAATTTAAACTAATAAAGTTCTCAAAACTCGTAGGTTATCTAAAATATGTTTAATTAAAAGATTTGATTTTATATTTTATTATAATATTGAAGAAATTTTCTATTTTTATGACTAAAAAACAAAATATTTTTTTATACATTATATTCTGAGATATGGAAGAAAAAAATTTTGATTTTAATAAAAAATAATATTACATAACCAAAGTTTGCTGAAATAATCAAATATTTAATTAAGAATTTATTGAAATATTAAATTTGATAATAAATAATTAAAAATTTTTTTAAAAATAATAAATAAATAAAAATAAATATAAATGAAAATATTAAAAAAATCGATAAATATATTAATATTTATATTTTAATTAAATAATAACAAATTATGTTTTAAAATTAAATAATTAGATAATTTTTAATAATAAAATTATATAAAAATTTTACATTATTATTATTACTATTATTATTATTATTATTATTATTATTATTATTATTATTATTATTATTAATTTAAAAATATTCAAAGTATTACTATTATTTTTTTATTATTATTATTATTATTATTATTATAAGAATTCTATGACTTAATTTAAAAGTTTGCATTAAAAATTGACATTAATTGTAAAACAACTTTTTGGTATTTTTACATTTCATTAATCATATCTTTTCTTAATAATTTTAGCTAATATAAACCATGCTCTCAATACATTAAAATATTTCCTTTAACCCTATTTAGCAAATTAATTTCCGGATTTATTCTATTTTTTATATATGAGAAATGTTCCGATTTGAGAATTACCTTTTAAATGGGAAAAATTAAAGATAATTATTCAGAAATTTAATGTTAAGACCAATAAAAAAAGTGATTTGAAAAATTTACACACCAAAGCTGTGTAGCATTTTTCGTTACAATATTTTAAAGAGAATACCTTATCATATTGAAATTCAAGGCATGTGTTCCAAGGATAAAATTTTTAAGTATTTAAATATATAACTCGTTAAATAATTTAACGTTATACTCGGAATGATTATTAAGAGGGAGAATCAAGATATGTAAAATTAGCTCGTTATTTCTACACGACATTATTTTTTGCTGCAATTTTTTTTTTTGAATGCTTATAACTTGTCGTTAAGAAATCTAACTTTTATAATATATATAAAACCATAATAATTTATGTATGATTAAATCCAAATTTGATTTATATAAATTGATTAGAAGAATACTTTTATATTTTATGGCTCTTTAAAACTCAATTTTCAGTGATAGGGTAAGGCATAAGAGTCTTTAAGATAACAACTTATATTTGAAGTTTTTTTATCAGTTAACGGAAAACGCTAAAGCTTTTGATGTCGTTTTTTTTAAAAAAAAGTACCAATTTTCTCGATCACTTAAAACATAACATAAGATATATTTTATTCTCTATAATAGTTGAAAAATCAAAGGTTTTGCTATTTTTTTTGATTTATATTAAGAATATTTAGGCTAGTTATTAAATTTTTTTCACCCTAAAAAACAAAGGGATTTAAAATATCTTCTTAATTCATAAATTATTTGATTGAATTTTTAAACTTGTTTCTTTTTTGATATCTGTTATAACGGAATTCTGAATAGAATAGGTAGTTATATTATTGTAGAAAGCATCAGAATCTGATTAAAGTATATTTTTTTTAATTCTAAATCTTTAATTTAGGAAAAACATAATTGACCCAAAATTAGAGAAATGAATATCTGTTAAATCGACATTTTATTCGTTTTATCCAGCAATATTAGTGGGTATTTATTCTTTTCTCATCTTTGCTTTGTTTTTGCCTTCACACCTAGATTGAATAATTACTACTAATCAATAAATTTTTCTTTCATCTTTGAAAACATGTAGAATAAGAAACTTTTGAAAATTGTTTAATAACTGTGATTGAGGAATAAATTTTAAATTCACTATTTTCCAAATTTCTAAAAGCAAAAAATACCATTATTACTGGCATAAAAATGAAGGTAAATTCATATATCTAGCCAAAAAAAAAAATTTACCATCAAAAGTTAGTGAACAATCTCATGAGCAACATTCATTGCGTAAACTAAATTTTTTTGACTTGAACTCACTAATTGATATGTATATACTAAACAATAACTAAAGATTTTTCGATTGACTACATTTTGTACTCGACTCAATCAATCTCTTTCATATCCCGGAGTCCCAACTCCGTTTTCCGATTGTTCATTTTTTAGAGAAATCTGAGCTTTCTGAATTGATAATACGGCCTTTAAAGTACCGTGATAACAGAACACAGTCCAACTTGTTAAACTTAGCATAACTTATTTAACTTTTAGGTGCTACTCTAGACCCAAAAAAAGCTATCTAATGAATTATATTCAGTCTTCACTTGCTTTTTGGATGGGGGGTTCTGTTCAGTGCATTTTACATAGTGTATCATGAGAGTAGAAAACTTAGATTTCCTATTTATTAAAATTCATGTACAAGACTAAACATTTTGAATAAGATATTTCCATCTCTAAAACCTACATTAATTTATTTGTTTAATTTAAATGTTGGTTTTGCTCTTAGATTTCTAAATAG
>JAAOMT010000187.1:0-15441 GCA_016748015.1 Geosiphon pyriformis
AGAACTGATTTGGTTCAACACCAAATCTATACAGGAGATGCCAAACCCAGGCGACAACAAGCCTACCGAGTTGCTCCAGAAAGTCACCAATTTATCTGAGAAGAAGTACAACAGATGCTTAACAATGGGCTTATTCAACCATCAATGAGCCCATGGGCCTCACCTGTGGTTCTAGTTAAAAAGAAAAATGGAAAGATACAATTTTGTGTTGATTACCGACAACTCAACAGTGTCACCATTGGGGATGCCTATCCTCTTCCCCAAATTGATGACATGTTGGATGCCCTTGGAAAGTCCAAATACTTTTTAACATTAGATTTAGAGAGTGAATACTGGCAAGTTGCTATGGATCCCAAAGACTGCCCCAAAACAGCATTCACCACTCAAGGAGGAAATTACGAGTTCAATATAATGTCTTTTGGATTATGCAATGTACCAGCAACATTCCAAAGACTCATGGATGTTGTTTACAAAGACCTCCTTTGGAAATCAATAGTAGTTTATCTTGATGACACTGATGTTTATTCACCATCTTTCAAGCTACATTTAATTCACCTGCGAGAAGTTTTTCAATGATTACGGAAAGCAGAATTGAAACTGAACATTGAAAAATGCTATTTCGGAAAGACAAGTTTAGCTTTTCTTGGTCACATTGTTAGCAAAGATGGAATTAAACCAGACCCCAGAAAAATCAGTACTGTCAAAAACTTCAAGACTCCACGAAATACCACAGAATTAAGAGGATTTATTAGATTAGCATCCTATTACCGAAAATTCATCAAAGAATTCTCAGAAATTGCAAAACCCCTCAACCAGCTCACTACAAAAAATGTTGAATACAAATGGACAAAAGAACACCAAAATGCCTTCGAGATACTCAAGGAAAAACTCACAACAGCCCCAATCCTCACCTACCCAGACTTCAGTAACCGATTCCAGTTAGCAACTGATGCTTCTTATACTGCCTTTGGTGCTATCCTATCACAGTTAGATGACAATGGAAATGAGTGAGTAATTGCTTATACTAGTAGAACATTAAAGCCAGCCGAAAAGAACTATTTTGCAACAGAATTAGAAACTGCAGCAGTAATCTGGGTCCTACATCACTTCAACCTTTATCTCAGACCCAAAGAATTTGATATTATCACTGATAATATTAGACTTAAATGGCTTCAAAACAAAAACACCCAGCTGAATGCAAAACAAACCTGATGGACAGAATTTTTAGCTAATTACCGATACATCATACATCACAAACCAGGAAAACTCCACACCAATGTTGATTGTCTTTCAAGAATGAGGCAAGATTAGAAAACAAAACCAACACCCATTTGAATTAACAGCATCAAAACAACAAACAATGAACCCCAAAAACTACAACAATCTCAAACAATATTTGGAGACATTAACAATCCCAACAGATTGGTCCTCAGACAAAAAACATCGGTTACAACAACAAGCCAAACAATATTTTCTACACAACAACATTATCTATCATCGAAATTTCAAAAACCCAACCAAACCACTCAAATTAATACAAGAACAGGAAAAAAAAACCATTTTATACAACATGTACTCAGATCCTTCATCAGCACACTTTGGAAAAGATAGCACCATCCAAAGAACACTAGAATACTACTTTTGGCCTCGAATGAGAAAAAACATTTACGAATATATCGAATCTTGTGATAGTTGTCAAAGAAAAGGAGGAACTCGCCCTACAGAATCTTTAAATCCAATCAAAGTTGGACAGCCTTTTGACAGAGTTGGTATTGATTTAGTCGGACCACTATCTATTACCACTCAAGGAAACCGTTATATTGCAGTAGCTGTAGACTATCTTACTAAATGGCCTGAAGCCAGAGCCATTCAATGAGCAGATGCAAAATCAGTAGCAAATTTCATCTACGAAAACATCATTTGTAGACATGGATGTCCAATTGAACTTTTATCTGATCAGAGAACACACTTTGTGAACAACCTGATACAAGAAATTTGTGAACGATTCAATGTCAAAAGACCTCTGTCTTCGTCCTACCATTCACAAACAAATGGACTTGTGGAACAGTTTAACAGAACATTGTGTGAGTCATTAGCCAAAGTCTCAACCGATTTTGAGCAAGAATGGGATCTCTTTATTCCATCAGTGTTACTAGCATATAGGACATTAAAACAAGATACCACGAAACACACACCATTTGATTTAACTTATGGAAGGACGGCAACATTACCAATTAGTTTCACAGTGGAAACATACCCAGCACAACTGATCGATGAAAACAATTTCCAAGAAATGCTTCAGCGAAGAGCCTACACTCTGCTTAGTACATTGGAAGGAAAATGACAAATAGCAGCCACCCATATTGAATACTTCCAAGCTCAACAAAAAGAATGGCATGATGACAAATTGCCTTCAGTCATCAATAAATTCAAAATTGGAAACAAAGTTCTCTTACACAGAACTAAAGCTGAAAAACAATGGAGTGGAAAATTTGAAAATAAATGGGATGGACCATTCTTTATCCATGAAGTCCTAGGCAATGAATCATACAAGCTAAGACTTGATGACAAAATTCTAGCAAAAGTTGCACATGGAGATCGTTTGAAACACTATCATTCCAGAAGCAATCCTGAACCATTAATTCCACAAATTAGTACACATTCTCCTTTGGTCAGTCCCGAAGATATTCCCTAAAACTTAGAACCAATAGTTGTCATTGAACAACCTTCCAACCTGAACACTTAATTTAATTTTACTAGTCATTCTCTTATAATTTAGAAACAATCTCACAAAAACAAAAACAAAAATAACATAAAAACCCATATACCAAAAATAATTTTTATTTTTTTTTTCAATTTCTATTATAAACATTAGGGTAGCCTACAGATGAGATTCCTTTAGAAGAGTTGACTTTCACAGCAAAGTAACTACACAATTTTAGTGAGCTTCCAGATAAGCAATTCCTGAGAAAGAGTTGACATTTACTACAACATAACTATACCAAATAACTGGCATGGAATTGGTCATTCTACTGATAAGTCCAGCAATTCAAATTATAGAAGATAATTTGAAGATAAATTCAGTTACTGGAGGTTCAACCACATCCAGAAAACGTGAATTCACAGCAAATAAGTATCAACAACATTACAGAAAAGAGACCAAAAACCTCCAGTAACAACATTATCTAATGTTATTACATATTATTCTGTGTTATTCTGTATTATAACACATTATCCTATGATATAATGCATTATTCTGTATTATCCTGTGTTATAACACATTATTCTATATTATACTATGTTATTTAATATTATTGTACATTATTCTGTGTCTTTTCATATTTTGTTACATTTTTTTTCTTTCTTTAATAGGCTTTCTTTCTTCAAGTAATAGTGGTATCTGGTTTCTGAACTCCACTAGCATAATCCTGATGGTTGGTTTAATGAACTGGGAATTAGTTAGTAAACAACCATCACCAATCTCCAGTTTTAAGTAACCCTTGATCTGAAATTTTTTGATGTCATCTAAGCTGAGTTTGGTGGTAGTGTTGAAATTTGTTGAGGTTGATATATTACTTGTGGCTGTGGTAATTAATATATTATGAGCATTGTCAGTTGATATATTGAAGGTAAGTATAATTGCTGCATCATTGATGCTTAATACATTGGCTGAGTCACTTGAGCATAATGTGGTTAATGTTGATAATGTTCTTGTAATTGATTACTGACATAATTCTGAGTTTGGAGTTGGTGATCAGAGTTTTGATACTGATTACCTAATCATTGATTACTTAACCATTTACAACATTCAAATTGCAGATGTCTTTGTTTACCACAATAATGGCACACACGCGTTTTTTACTGCCACTGTTGATTAGTTGAAAATAATAGATGCAATTGGTTTTAGAAACAATTTACATTTCTCTGATTATTTTATCATTGTAGAGGTTGATAAATGGCTTGATTGTTAGCTAAATATCTCTCTAATTTCTGATTGATTAATTTGCTGAATTGTTTTAGTTTAGAATCCAAGTCAGATGATCTATTTATTACTAGATTTACAGTTTGGGCATGGTTAGCTTTAAGTTCAGCTGTTTCAAAATCTTTGGCATTTATGATTGTGGCTTGAAAGTCTGCTGAATGTAATAGATATATGCATTAAAGAATGCTACTGCACAGACCTCTAATAAATTGATTTAGAATTTGTGGTGCTGTAAAATAATCAGCTTGTATTGCCTAAATTTGGTGCAAATTTCTGTAGAAGCATCTAAGGTAGGTAGTAACTGCCTTATTTTCTCCTTGCTTAATAGTGGTAAAAGTATTGGCTAGATAATTAATACTATTATTGTTGCTAAAATATTGTAGGAATGTAAGCTTGAATGTATTGAAATCTTGAGATTTGTTGGCCAAGCTTTGATATTATAAGTTGGCAGTATTCTGAAGAAAGTATGGAATGGCTTGCATGGCTTTGGTGTCATTCTATTCATTGGCTGTGATGGCTTTTTTGACATTGTTTAGCCACACCTGAGCATCATCCTCTTTGCTGGTGAATTTTTTGATCTTGGTGATTGGTGCATATGCTATTTGTTGTTGTTATTATGGTGGTTGTTGGAATGGTTGCTGCAATTGTTGTTGATGTGATACTTACAACTGTTAAATCAGTTCAATTGATGGCTAATTGATCACATTTATCAGAGATAAGTTTTGTGGATTAATTATGTTGGGTTTGAATTGTTCTGATTTTGGGGAGTTTGAAGATTCGGAGTTTCTATTTCTGGATTTTCTAAAATCAGGTTTTGCTGAGTTTAAACATTTGGGGTTTCAATTTCCAGGTTTTTAACAATCGAGTTTTGGTAATTGAATTCCTGATTGTTATCTTTTTTTTTTTTGATTCCATTACTTTGCAAAAACTCATGATTCCAAAATCTGGTGAAGGTAGCAGTAATCAAAATCTTAATGGTATCAGTAATCACAATTTAAATCCCTTAAAATATTCACTGTAAGTTCTTAATAAATCAGTTTTTGATTGTTTACTTTGAAATAGTATTTATGCCAATGGGATTTTCACATTTAATGTGGATATACCTGTTAATAAAATGTTGATGGTGCTTTTGGATGTATAGTAGTATAATAAATTGATTGGTGATTCAAGTTTTGTTTTCTTTCAAGTAAGTGGTTGTATTTTTTGAGGTGTTATTGTTGGTGTTTGTAGTTTTTTTTTGCCTTTGTTTGCATAGGTGATTGGATATCTTTGTTGAGTATGAATTTCAATTTCTCTATTGATTTCAGTAAGAATTGCTGTAAAATTATAATTTGCTGATAGGCTGGTATTTTGGATTAATTTGTTGTAGAAATTTCTTCTAGCTGAGTTGGTTTCTATTGGTACTTCTAGAAAATATGAGATTTTCTCATTGATGTAGAAATTGAAGACTGATTCTGCTGATAAGTGATTGTTGGTTAATCTTAAGTATTGACAGTAATATTAAAACAAGAATTTGGCAAATTTTAGATGGTTTGTTTCTATTCTTTTTAGTTCTGCTACTTTTGGATAGTTGTTTGTTGGTGCTGCTTTTTTGTAAGATTATATTTCACAGAAAGCACCAAATATTACAAGTAATTATTTGGAGTCTCAAATCAAATAACAAACTCATAACTTGGTACTCAATTGTTATTATGGTTGATAATATCTGAAGGTTTTGGTTGAGTTTTTTGTATAATAAACAGAGATTTAATAGTGTTTTAGTAGCCTCCTAGAATCACAATTTCATTAAATTTCTTTTTTAGCATAATGGCCAGTAATCTGACAAAAATGCCCTTCTAATAAGCTATCTTTAAATTATCAAACTTTATACTCTTTCTTTGGAATCTTTTACCAGGCTATCCTTGATGTTAATAACTCAGCACTTTACTTTTTATCAATTAGTTAACAACAAGAAATAACAAAATAACAGAGAAAAAAATAAAAAAAATAAGCCAAGACAATAAATGTCAGTATTCTATTAATAGTCATAATCAAGAGCTATTGTTTCAGTATAATTAAGTATGAATTACTATTAATATAAAGAGTTGATAGTAGAGAGTGGTTTTGAGATAGTGAATAATTATTTATTGATATTTGTGATATGAAAAGTTGTTTAGATTAAATCTAAATTAAAAGGTCTGTTTTTTTTATTTCTAATACTACCACTATATATACATAATTAAGATTCCTCAATTTTTCAATTTTTCACACCAGGAATCCTGGAATTTCTGGAATTCCTGGAATTCTGTAATTCCTTTGAAAAGAATCCTGGAATTCTGGAATCCTGTAATTTCTTGTATAAAAATTCTGAAAATTCTGGAATTTTGCAATTTCTCTAAAAGAAATTCTGGAATTCCATATTTACTATGGTTACCTTTGATTGGCTAATCTATATGCTAATATACTCCTTATATTCTAAAAGTAACAGTATTAAATATGTATTATAGTAAGATAGAGTTTTTAGATTATAATTTTACTTACAGTTTAGATTTTTTTATTTGTTAAGATTTATTAAATAAATACTGTTCTTTGTAAAAGTTTTTAACTGACACAAATTTAATTTTGTAGTTTTTTAGTTATTGGCTAAGTACACTTTAAATATTGGCAAGTATACAGTTTTATATAAGAGATTCATTTTAAAAAATTAGTAATTAGAGACTAAAATCTGTTTTAAAGATGCTAAACTTGCTGTATTTAGTTTGATTAAATTTGTTTAGGGCTTGGTTATTGGTCATAAAAAGTGAATATAGATTTTTAACTTGAAACTTTAAATTATTATGGAATGTAAAAAGTTGTTGATTGATAATAAATTAATGTTTAATATTGTTTATGGTCTTTCTGTTAAGATATTAAATAGTATTATTCATTTATTAGAAATTGAAAAAAGTATTGTAATTAGTTTTGGCTTAAAAATTAGTTATTTGTTTTTTGCTAATATAATAAAAAAAGTTTCTGTTAACATAGTTATATAGTAGTGTTTTGATTGGCTGAATGGTTGATCATATCTAGTAAGCATATAAATTATATTTAATTTAGAATTCTAGATAGCTGTATTGTATTAAATAATAATTGGACCTTACTTATAATTAAATATAAAAAAAAATATTAACAAATATTAAGGTTTTAATTATAAATTAATAATTAAATATATTTTTTATTATTTTGTTTTATTTATTAATATTAATAAATACAATTTAATTATTAATTATTAATTATTATATATAAACAAATTATGTATTTATAATTAAATATAATTTATATAATTACTATATATAATTAGTCATTTAAATTAATTAAGATACTAATATTACTATTAAGACCAAAAAAAACAAATTCTTATTATGTAAACCAAAACTAATTATAAAAGCTTTAGTAATATTAAGTATGTAAATTATTTTATTACTATTAAACAAATTATGTAATTTATAAAAAATAGATAACTTATTATTAATTAAATTATTTTTTTTATTATAGTCTTGTACTTAAACTTATATAATTATATATTTTTTTATAATTTTTTATTAAATAATATATTAAAGATATTAAATACAAACAAATTATTTTGATATTTTTAAATATTGATAATATTTTAAAAAATCAAATATTTTTTACTATTTAAATAATTAAAAATTTAAAACAATTAAAAAAAATTTTTTTAATGTTTTTAAATCATTTTTTTTAAATTTAAAGCTTATTTTTTTTATAACAAATAAAATATTAACTTTTTTTAATTTTTTTTAAAATTTATACTAATTTTGTTATAATTATATTAACAATAATACTTGATTATAAACAATAATAATAATATATTTATTAAATTAAATTTGATTAATATATAATTATATTGTTTAATTTTAAAAACAAAACAAATTATGCTTTTATGTATAATTTTAATTAATTAATTAATTAATTATAAAGTAATATTAATTTTGTTAATATTTAAAAACTATTATTAATTATTAAAATTTTTTAAATTTTAAATTTATTTTTTAAATATTATTATTATTATTTATTTTAACAAGTGTAATCCAATTGTTATTTAGAAACATATAACATATACTTATCATAAACTAAATGCAATTTATGTATTTGCTATATGTAATTAACCACTCAAACCAATTAAAACTATACTACAAATTAACTACCACTATTATATTATTTCTTATATCCAAAAAAAATAAGCATTTAAAATCTATATTAGAGTATACTCTTTTATTTTTTTCATATTAAGCAATACAACTAATCTGTTATTTAATTTGTTTATATTACAAATATTATAAAAAACTATACTATTATTAGCAATAATTATACTTTTTTTTTTCATATTGGCTTTGTGTTTAGATTTACAATGCCATATTTCGGATTTGTAAGCCAATATTAAGTTCTTTACAAATATTATTATTTGTAAATCCACCAGTTCAAAATTACCAAACACAGTCAAAGCTTTATTATATTAACTTTTTGGCATGAAACTCTTTACCAAAGCAGAATATAAATTAATATTATATATACAAAAAAACAGATCCTTAAAAACCACTATTATAGATGATTATTTGAAATCTCAAAGCAAATAACAAACTCATAACTTGGTGCTCAATTGATAATAATGTTGTTGGTAATTTCTAAAAGTGTGTTTGTCTGAAAATTTTGGTTGAGTTCTTTGTATAATGGACAGAAATTCAATAGTTGTTTTCAGTAGCCTCCCGGAATTGCAATTCTGTCCAATTTTTTTCTCAGCATAGTGGCTGGTAATTTGGCAGAGATGCTCTTCTGGTAAGCTATTCATTAATATATATAATTTTTATACCCTTTTTTTGGGGTCTTTTACCAAGCTATTCTTGACATCAATAATTTAGCACTTTAATCCTTAATCAATTTAGTAAACAACAAAAGAAAATAAAATAAAATAAAAAATAAGTGTTCTGTTAATAGCTGTGATCAAAAGCTATTGTGCCAGCAGATTAAGTAGTGGATAATAAGAATTAAAGAGATATTTTATTTATATAATTCCATTTTGGTTGATAGCAACTATCCTTGAAATGAAGATTAATAAATAAAGAAGAAAGGGAATTGTTTTAAATTAATAAAACTCTATTGAATTCTCCAAGAATTTTAATAATTATAACTTGTGAGTCTAATTGATTCTGAGAGTCCTACTGATTCTCAGTCTTCTTAACTTTGAGTCTAATTGACTTTGGAAGTCCACTTGATTAATTTTCTAGTTTCTAATACTACTACTATATATACATAATTAAGATTCTTCAATTCCTCAATTCTTTACACCAGGAATCCTGGAATTTCTGAAATTCTGCAATTCCTTTGAGAGGAATTCTGGAATTTTATAATCCTGCAATTTCTTATATGAGAATCCTGAAATTCTTGGAATTCTGCAATTCCTCTGAGAGAAATCCTAGAATTCCACATTTACTATGTTTATTCTGATTGGCTAATTTATGTACTAATATTTAATTCCTATATTCTATGAGTAACACCACAAAAAAACAACAACTATATTTAGTAATAATACTTAATATATTTCAAACTTATATAAAATTTTATTGTAAACATCATTGTTCTAAAAACACCTAAACATATAATTAAAAGTCTTAATTTTGTTATAAAACAAGTATTTTATACTTGAATATAACACACTGTATAAATATTTTTTAATAGTCATTAATAGATATTTATGTTGTTACCAGACAAAATTAGAGATATTATTTAGCATAAAATTATCTTATAATTCCTATTATTAATTAGCATATATTATCGTTTCAAATTATCACTTATTACATTAGCAAAAATGTCTGAAATTATCATTTAATTAATAACCCAAATTGTACACAACACAAATGTAACTTAATTGCGATGATCAATCATGCAATACCCCGAACTATGTAACATTCAAAAGTTCGTTGAAATTTATAGAAATTCGCCGAAATAATTGATAGTTCACCAAAATATCTAATAGTTCGCAGAAATAACTTGTAGTTTGCCGAAATATATCTTTAGTTTAGTGAAATTGTAGAAAATAGCAAAGTTCAAGTTCATAGAATAGTATTACGACAAGTTGTATAAAAGAAGAGCTTCTCTCTTCAAGAAAATGTATCTTACTTTAGATTTATCACTTAGAACCATTTATACACACACAAAAAGAAATAAATATCAAATAATTCAAAAAACCAAACTCTTTAAATTATTGCACTTGGAAAATCCTCAAAAACCTAACTAACGTTTTGAAATTAATTAGCTACCAATTTCAGTAAACTGTTAGTGACTCCAGGCCTGGATAGAAAACGTTTTGCTTGACAGAATTCTATTTTTTTTACATTTCTTTTATTTTTTTTTCCTTTTCTTTTCTTATTACAATCATTAAGGTAGCCTACAGACAAGATTTCTGTAGAAGAGTTAACTTTCACAGCAAAGTAACTATACATTTTAGTAAGCTTCCAGACGAGCAATTTCTGGGAAAGAGTTGATGTTTACTACAACGTAACTACATAAAGTAACTGGCACGGAATTGGCCATTCTACTTATAAGCCCAGCAATTCAAATTATAGGAGATAATTTGAAGATAAATTCAGTTATCGGAGGTTCAAACACTTCTTATAGTCATGAATTAACAGCATTACAACAAACATACAAGAGCTAAGAAGAGACCAAAAACCTCCGGTAACATTTGGTGCTCTCCCACAGAAACAACACAGCAAAAACAACTTCAAAGTGACGACCACACCAGACACAACAACTCTAGAGTATTACCAATCAATTTACACCCACTGCAAGCAAAGATTCAACATTCCAGACGGAATTGAAATTGTCAAGAAATCAGTATACCAATATATTGAAAACCGCATCAACAATTATCTTTTTGGAAATTACAATATCTCAGAAGTTAGAAGCAACCTTTACAATAATTTAGCACACTATTCACAGTTGGGAACTGAAAAACTTAACAGTGAAACACTTGCCACTTACTTTCACAAACTTAATTTTAACATTATCAAATACTGTGAAGAAACATATCTAGTGCAGTCTCAATACACTATTGATTTTGAATCGGAAACAGAAACAAGCAACAAAGACAAAAACAAATTAAAGCAATATTCAAGAACCACCCCAAATACTCTAATACTACCGAAAACAACTGCCAACTATTTACAAACACCTGAACAAGGAACCAGTTCAAAACTTCCACTTACTATCACACCTTTTCTAGCTTTACTTGCACAAGCACAAACACCTAATTCACTCTTGAATTGATTTGCAAAACCAGAAGATTTTACATCACTCAGAAGTCTTACCAGACAACAAGAACCCCTTCAAACTAGTTCCAATCTCCTTGATTTTATAGCTGAAAATCAAAGTGAACACTCTGAGACAGCAGCAAATGAAGAAAACAACTCTGAAATAACTGAAGAAGAATCAATAGACAGTGAAAATGAAAAAGACAAAATGACAACATATATCGCAAAAATCCCTGAATTCAATGGAGAAGATATTGAGACCAGTTCCCAAGAATGGCTCGACCAAGTTACTAAAGCTGGAGATGCAAATAGATGGAATGCTGCCAAAATGTTAAGAACAATTCTCTACTTTCTCAAAGGAACAGCAGAAGAATGGTTTGAAAACTTGGCTGCCCCATTCAATGATTGGAACACTTTCAAAGCAGCCTTCCTTGAACAGTTCACCAACAATAATACTTCTATCATTCTTCATAATCATTTTCAAAATATCAAACAAAAACCCTCCGAATCTATTATGACTTATATTGGGAAATTCAACAAACTTCTTAGACAAATTTGCCAACTCGAAACAAACAATTATTATTCCGATGCTCAAATCTTGGATCAATTTATCACTGGTCTAAAAGATAAACTAATTAAAAAGATTCGCCCACATGTGCCAGAAGATTTAAACTCTGCCATACAGCATGCGAAAAGATATGAAATAGTCATAGAAAAGGCCAATCGCACAAAACTTGTAAATTTGGCAATTGGAGAAACCAGCTTAGCAGCTGAAAAAAAAATTGACCAACTCACAAAAAAGGTTGAAAACTATTTCACCAATCAACAACAACAGCAACCCCAAAGATATCAACCACCCCAAAGACGAAATCAAAATAACTTTGCACCACTTTCCAATAACCAGCCTCAAAATTGCCATTACTGTGGAATCTCTGGCCACTGAAAAAGAGATTGCAAAAAGCTACAACAAGACCAACAAAATAGGAGTAATCAACATTACCCTCTACCACAGCAATCTTATTATCAACCACCACCATCAGCTTACTATCTACCAAGACCCCAATACCAAAATAACTATTATCAGCCTGCCCCACAGCCAATCCAACAGCAATACCAACAACCGCTCACACAACATTATCAAGTATCTGCTCGAAGACTGCTTACACAGAATCAATTCACACCACAAAATTGATACCAAGTAAACAACAATAGAATCAGTTCGAATAACCAATTGGTTTCTCGAAATTCCACTCAACCAAGACCCAACCACTACCACACTCAATCCAGTTATTTAACAATGCTGGAAGAACAGAATTTTTATCATACTGCACCTTCGGAAGGTGGAGCTGCAGCACAACAACAAAACCCTTTCTATACTCTTACCACAATCCCACCAGCCAGAATTGCTGAAAATGCTAACCTTTCAGATATATTCCCTTTTGAGTTCGAAGCAAATAAGTCATTATTCCTGCTTAGCAATGCAGCTGCCAATAAACAAAAAGCAATCATGGTTATGTACACTGAAGCAAAAGTCGAAGGAAAGACAATTTGCTTGATCCTAGACAGTAGATCCGCTGGAAGCATTATCACCTACCAGTTAATGCAACAGTTGAAGAGAAATGTCGACCGACCAGCTCAAACAGTAATCATCACTGTTAATGGCATAAAAAAGACCCTAGTAGGAGAAATTGACAATTTTCCATTCACTCTTGATGGAATCACCATTCCAGTCAAAGTTCTTATAATGAACGCACCTCAGTATCAAGCTCTTGTCGGAAATGATTGGCTTCAAAAAGCCAATGCTAATCTGAATTAAGAAACACAAGAGTTAACAATCTCCTACCAAG
Source organism: Geosiphon pyriformis (assembly GCA_016748015.1). Lineage (NCBI taxonomy): Eukaryota > Fungi > Glomeromycota > Glomeromycetes > Archaeosporales > Geosiphonaceae > Geosiphon > Geosiphon pyriformis. The sequence goes on from JAAOMT010000187.1 coordinate 13,116, forward strand.
GACAACATGCCCAGGTACCTGCCACTTGTGATACATTCAACAAACGCTCTGAAAAAGCCCCAGCATTTGAATTTGAACCGGAAAAAGAAAAACCCTTCATTGAAACATTCATGGCTCTTGGATTAACGTCCAACTGGGCTGATGAAACAGAACAAGAACATTTTACCCCACACTCTAAACCCGAAATCTCTGGATGGAATATCCTTTACTCAAAACCTGAACCAAGAAAACAACACCCCTATATTCCCCTTAAATGTAAGGACTGCCACAAGAAACTATCATCAATGGGAGCCTGCATTTCACCTGAAGAAGAATATGAAAATCATACTTGTTATTACTGCAAGGCTTGCCACAGAGAACGATAGGGCCATCTAATAAAAAGGAGTGGAAAATGGGACAACACTCCTTGTTTGACTTGTGGAGATATGCTACTGGAAGAATGCAATTGGATTGATGTAGCCATGAGAAGAGGAGTCTGTGATCAGACCTGCCAATATGTTTTATCAATTTCAGAAAAAGTAAAAAGAGGAACACCCTTTAATGCGGCATACAACAGTGCTCTCAACAAACTTTATCACTACTCTCATGATGCTAAGATAATTTTCGACCTAGCAATGGCATTAATTAATGGAGCTACCAAAGAAAATATTCGCCAAATGAAGGAAGCAGAATACATTGAATATACTATGAAATTAGCTGGATTCGATTATGAAGACAAAATAGAAGTCTACCACCAAATTGCAAGTCACACCTACCCAACCCAAGAAGCTCAAATTCAACGATTAGAGCAAATGAACATTAGACTATGTGAAGAATGCATTATGCCTTGCGATAAACAGTGGTGTCTTAAATGCTACGCTCTTAGTATCCTCTTGCCCAGCAAAAATGATGAAAATGAAATTGAATTTGGAGAACCTGAAGCAATGGGAAAAATTGAAACAACATCTATCTACCTTATCAAAAATCAGTCTGCCTTACAACTTAAATACTTCAACAATAACAGACAAGGAATAAAACCCGAAAAAGCACACGAAATTGATGCTGGATATGACCTAAGATATTCAGACAAGGATACTCTTGTGCTCAAACCCAAATCCCTCACAAAAATCAACCTCAAAATTGCACTCGAAATCCCACCAGGAGCAATGGTTCAAATCACCTCCCAGTCCTCTCTGGCAAGCAAAGGAATCAATGTCAGAGGAGGAATAATTGATGCTGGATATACTGAAGACATTACAGTGATGCTTCAAAATAAAACTGACAAACCATTTAAGATCAAACATGCTAAAAAAATTGCCCAAGCTATTTACCTACCTTTAATCAACATTTCGGGTTTGCAACTAGTCAATCAAAGAGAACAATTAGGAAAGAGCAATAGAGAAACCCAAGGTTTTGGTTCAACTGAACGATTCACAGTTCCAGTTAATATAGCTCTTAACACACAAAACAAATCCCACCAGATTCTCAGACTTCTACAACCAATTACCATCTCACCCTTTGGAGAACATTTAGAAATCTACATCTGCCCAAAGCCAACAACCACACAACAAATTTTTGAGTCCAATGAACAAGTCTGCTTGGAACATAATATTTTGATCCCAAACATTTATATTCCAGAAGGAACAAAGAAAGTTCGAGTTACTTTTTACAATCCCAATAATTACCCCATAATTTTATTAAATAATTTAGAAATTGGAGTTATTTACAGTAATATATTTCAACAAGAATTACCCCAAACAGTCCCCGATTTCTCTGAAATTATTGAACATTCAATACCAAAAATCAACCCAAATCCCAGCTCCGAAAACTACCATGTTGTCATGGAAAAACTATCTCAAATCAACATGGGACAACTTGAACTACAACAACAAACCCAGCTCAAAGAGCTAATTGCAGAATTTGCCGATATCTTCGCTGAAAACAACAATGACTTAGGAAGAACCAATTTGGTCCAACACCAAATTTATACAGAAGATGTCAAACCAAGAAGACAACAAGCATATCGAGTTGCTCCAGAAAGCCACCAATTTATTCAAGAAGAAGTACAACAAATGCTTAACAATGGGCTCATCCAACCCTCCATGAGTTCTTGGGCTTTACCTGTAGTGCTAGTTAAAAAAAAAATGGAAAGATCCGATTTTGTGTTGACTATTGACAACTCAACAGTGTTACAATTGGAGACATTGTTACGGTTTAAGAATTTAGCAAAAAGAATCATAAAAATAATACAAACTATTCAATCATAATATAGCACAGTAATAATCTTAGAAAGGTAATGATTAACATAGTAGCAAACACCATCTCGCGATAGTGGCAAGCACCAGTT
>JAAOMT010000187.1:15468-37650 GCA_016748015.1 Geosiphon pyriformis
TTAACATTCTGTGTTTCTAGATTAGAGAAACACATCAGGCAATTGCAAGGATAGCCTCAGAGAAGACCCCAGACAGTGGGTAGATTTCAGTTCAGCCTCTGAGAAGGAGTACATAAACACACACAACAATCAAGAATTAAAGAATAACTTATATTGCAACAGTAAAAAGAAAGCCTTCAGTGTAACAGTGACATTATCACACAAATAGAATTGAGGAACTCACGAAAGACTGATTGCAATTAAAGTGGGATATCAGTAATTAAATATAACAAGAAAACCATCCCGTAACAACGTCTACTCCCTTTCCCGGATTGATGACATGTTAGATGCCCTTGGAAAATCCAAATACTTTTCAACACTAGATTTAGAAAGTGGTTACTGGCAAGTTGCTATGGATCCCAAAGATTGCCCCAAAACAGCATTCACCATCCAAAATGGAAATTACGAGTTCAATGTAATGTCTTTCAGATTATGCAATGCACCAGCAACATTTTAGAGATTAATGGATGTTATGTACCAAGGACTTCTTTGGAAATCAGTAGTCATTTATTTTGACAATACTGATGTTTATTCTCTATCATTTGAATTACACTTAAAACACCTGTGAGAAGTTTTTCAATGATTATGAAAAGCAAGACTAAAACTCAATATCGAAAAATGCTACTTTGGAAAAACAAGCCTAGCCTTCCTTGGTCATATCATTAGTAAAGATAGAATTAAACCAGATCCTGGAAAAATCAGCATTGTCAAAAACTTCAAAACTCCTCGAAACACTACAGAACTAAGAGGATTCATAGAATTAGCATCCTACTATCAGAAGTTTATTAAAGATTTTTCGGAAATTGCAAAACCTCTCAACCAGCTCATCACCAAAAACGTTGAATACAAATGGACTACTAAACACCAAAAAGCTTTTGAAATTCTCAAGGAAAAACTAATAACAGCTCCAATTCTCGCCTATCTAGATTTCAGCAACTGATTTTGACTAGCTACAAATGCTTCATATACTGCCTTTGGTGCCATCTTATCACAACTAGATGACAATGGAAATGAGTGAGTAATTGCTTATGCTAGCAGAACATTAAAACCAGCTGAGAAAAACTATCCTGCCACAGAACTAGAAACAGCAGCCATAATTTGGGCCCTACACCACTTCAACTTTTATCTTAGGCCTAAAAAATTTGATATTATCACTGATAATATTGGACTCAAATGGCTTCAGAACAAAAATACTCAGCTGAATGCAAAACAAACCTGATGGACAGGATTTCTAGCAAACTATTGATAAATAGTACATCACAAACCAAGAAAACTCCACACCAATGTTGACTGTCTCTCCAGAATGAGACAAAATTAGAAAAACACAAAAACCAACATTCAACTTAACCAACCAAAAGAGCCAACAAACAATGAATTTGGAAAACTATAATGATCTCAAACAATATTTGGAAACATTAACAATCCCAACAGATTGGTCCTCAGATGAAAAACATTGACTACAACAACAAGCCAAACAATATTTTCTACACAACAACATTATTTATTACCAAAATTTCAAAAACCCAAACAAACCACTCAGATTAATACAAGAACAGGAAAAAGAGACTATATTATACAACATGCACTCAAATCCTTCATCAGCCCACTTCGGAAAAGACAGCACCACCCAAAGAACACTAGAATACTACTTTTGGCCTTGAATGAGAAAAGACATTCACGAATATGTTGAATCTTGTGATAGTTGTCAAAGAAGAGAAGAAACTCACTCTACAGAACCTTTAAACCCAATTGAAGTTGGACAGCTTTTTGACAGAGTTGGTATCGATTTAGTCAGACCATTACCTATCACAAACCAAGGAAACCACTACATTGCAGTAGCCATAGACTATCTCACCAAATGGCCTGAAGCCAGAGCCATTCAATGGGCAGATGCAAAATCAGTAGCAAACTTTATCTACGAAGACATCATTTGTAGACATAAATGTCCAATAGAACTTTTATCTGATCAAGAAACACATTTTGTGAACAATTTAATCCAGAAAATTTGTGGACAATTTAATGTCAAGAGACCATTATCTTCACCCTACCATCCACAAACAAATGGACTGGTAGAACAGTTCAACAGAACATTGTGTAAATTATTAGCCAAAGTTTCAACCAATTTTGAGCAAGAATAGGATCTCTTTATTCCATCAGTGTTACTAACATATAGGACACTAAAACAAGATACCACAAAATACACACTATTTGATTTAACTTACGGAAGGATGGCAACATTACCAATTAGTTTCACAGTGGAAACATACCCAGCACAACCAATTGATGAAAACAATTACCAAGAAATGCTTCAATGAAGAGTCTACACTCTGCTTAGCACATTAGAAAGAAAACGACAAATAGCAGCCACCCATATTAAACACTTCCAAGCTCAACAAAAAGAACAGCATGATAACAAATTGCCTCCAGTCATCAATGAATTTAAAATTGGAAACAAAGTTCTCTTATATAGAACTAAAGCCAAAAAACAATGGAGTAGAAAATTTGAAAATAAATGGGATGGACCATTCTTTATCCATGAAGTTTTAGGCAATGGATCATACAAGCTAAGACTTGATGACAAAATTCTAGCAAAAGTTGCACATGGAGATCGTTTAAAACACTATAATTCCAGAAACAATCCTGAACCATTAATTCCACAAATTGGTACACATTCCCCTTTAATCAATCCCAAAGACATTTCCCGAAATTTAGAACCAATAGTTGTCATTGAACAGCCTCACAACTTGAACACTTAATTAAAATTTATTATTATAGTTATCTTCTTATAATTTAGAAACAATCTCACAAAAACAAAACAAAAATAACATAAAAACCCATGCACCAAAAATAATTTTCTTTTATTTCAAATTGCTTATAATGACTATTCCTTAAGACATTCAACAATTATCTTAAAAACTAATGTTAGCTTTAAAAACAATACCCGAATTATCTATTACTGTTACTGGAAACCACATTAATTATACCCAAACAGAAGTAGTTACAAATTTAGCCCCAAATTCATGAAAATATCACCCGTATAAGAAGAACACAAGAAGTTATACTGGAATTCACCTGCCAGAACTTTTAAAACTTGCTTTAAGAGAAAATCTAATGCTCACTCCAATTAGTATTCCACCAAATGCTACAATTCAACAAAGACTTCAACTGTGTCTCAATGAAGAAAACACTGAATATCCTCCAATTTATAGATATTTTCACATTGGAAAAACACTCTACAAATGGAAACTGGAACTTACAACAGCAAATCTCGTAAAAAAAACTATTCAGAAACAACTCCACAATGAATTCAAGACAACAGCTGGATCAACAAACAGTCGCTACAGACTCAGAGCTGCTCTTAGACTTTATGACCTATTCCACACCTGTGAAAACGTACTACAAAACCCAATTTTTCAACCTTTGAAGATTCAATACATTGGAAAGCTCACAGAACTGAAATTTCAACAATTTTCAGACCAAATTTTTTCAATAATTTTGGATTATTATCTGGAAATGACAAACAGTACTTGGACTTCGATGGAGCTCAGTCTTGAGGAAGGTTATGTTACCAGACAAAATTAGAGATATTATTTAGCATAAAATTATCTTATAATTCCTATCATTAATTAGCATATATTATCGTTTCAAATTATCACTTATTACATTAGCAAAAATGTCCGAAATTATCATTTAATTAATAATCCAAATTGTACACAACACAAATGTAACCTAATTGCGATGATCAATCATGCAATACCCCGAACTATTTAACATTCAAAAGTTTGCTGAAATTTATAGAAATTCGCCGAAATAATTGATAGTTCACCAAAATATCTAATAGTTCGCAGAAATAACTTGTAGTTTGCCAAAATGTATCTTTAGTTTAGCGAAATCATAGAAAATAGCAAAGTTCAAGTTCATAGAATAGTGTTATGACAAGTTGTATAAAAGAAAAGCTTCTCTTTTCAAGAAAATGTATCTTACTTTAGATTTATCACTTAGAACCATTTATACACACACAAAAAGAAATAAATATCAAATAATTCAAAAAACCAAACTCTTTAAATTATTGCACTTAGAAAATCCTCAAAAACCTAACTAACATTTTGAAATTAATTAGCTATCAATTTCAGTAAACTGTTAGTGACTCCAGGCCTGGATAGAAAACATTTCTCTTGACAGAATTCTATTTTTTTTACATTTCTTTTATTTTTTATTTTTTATTTTCTTATTACAATCATTAAGGTAGCCTACAGACAAGATTTCTGTAGAAGAGTTGACTTTCACAGCAAAGTAACTATACATTTTAGTAAGCTTCTAGATGAGCAATTCCTGAAAAAGAGTTGACGTTTACTATAATGTAACTACATAAAGTAACTGGCACGGAATTGGCCATTCTACTTATAAGCCCAGCAATTCAAATTATAGGAGATAATTTGAAGATAAATTCAGTTATTGGAGATTCAAACACTTCTCATAGTCATGAATTAACAGTATTACAATAATACAAGAGCTAAGAAGAGACCAAAAACCTCTGGTAACAATGTAAAGCTTTTATAAAATAAGTTCACAAAGCAATTAATGAATAGTTTATAAAGCCAGAAACCATATGCCTATCAAGATGCCAAACTTTTAAGATTCTTCTTTAATCTATTATATTGATATTACAAACATTTTTTATCTTAAATTCAGATTCATTTTTCTACTTAGTATAACACAAAGTTCTGTAGAAATTTCTGACATAATGATGAATATTATAAAACAAAGTTATACTAATTATTTGTATAAAAAGCTTTTGAATTACAATAGAAAAAGCAAAATTAGAGAAATAAACATCAAAGATAAGTATATCAACATATTTATTCTTTACAATACTAACATGGTTTTTGATCTTAATTCAAGATACTAAAAGCAATCTATCTTTGATAATTTATTATCTAATACTATTTTATTTATGAGCACTTTTTGAAATCAGGTTAAGTCATCTTTAATTTATTAATATAAGCACTAATAGCAGTCTGGCTGTTTAAATTAATAATTATATTGCTCTTTACAAAAACACAACTAAGTACAAAAGAAATAGTCTTAAATTCTACCAAAGTTAATGACATAATATCTTGAACTCTAATTTTAATATCAAAATTAGCATTAGAGAAAAAGATAACACCCTCTCTAATAATTAAAGTCAAATCATTATTATTTATTTTAATATTTTTAAAATTTTTAAAGCTGTCTTTATTTATTAATTAATTTTATAAAATTAGTAATATAACTTTTTAAATTAACAATTAAATTTGTTTTATTTTTTAATTTATTATATCTAAAGTTTTATTATTTTAGTTTATTAATTTAATATTTTATATTAAAACTGTTATTATTCTGGTGTTTCAGGAAACGAGCATGCTGACGTGATCACTAGTGCCGCTTCTCTCTCCAATTGGTATTTTCCCCTTTGTTTGAGTAAGCATTTCTTGTTAGCTGATAGTAGTATTGTTTCTGAAAATTCAAGACATTTTGTTCGTGATATTTATCATTCTATTTGTCGTGCACAATGGGAGGTTGGTTCTGGTTCTGGAGTTTTGGTGGGCAGCTTGTCTTCTGAGGTTGATTGGTCCCACTCATCATTGGTATGACATCCTGATTTGCACATGGCTGCAGGTTTCACCAGCAGGTCTTCGTCCAATGTGCGTACTTATTTTATGAAGTCTTTACACCATCGGCTGCCAGTTGCTGTTCAAAAGCACCTCTATAATAGACATTATCCTAGTGTATTGTGCTTGTATTGTGGTGAGGTGGAGGTGTCAGATCATGTGTTCTCTTGCAAGATTGATGAGTCTGTTCAAAGTCAGTTGTTGGATTCTTATGTAGAGTCCTGGAAGATGCTTTCTGGTTCCTCTTATTCTTCCTCGGGTATATTGCAGCTGTTATTATCCAGTGTTTCTGATTCCTCTGTGTCTATGGCTCTTTTTAAGGGCTTTGTTTTCAATGGGTGGTTTTGCGAGGCTGTTTCCATCTTTCACAACTCCAAGATTGCTGTTTTGGAGATTGTCAAGTTTGTGTGCTCTTTTGGTCTTGCTTTCAGGGAGGATGTCTGGTCAGTTTGTGCTAAACATTGTGCATATATGGAGAAAAATGGACTGATCCTGCTAGATGGTTCAGCCATTGTCTCGGTTCATGGTTTGGCTTCGAGGTTCTCTGCAGAGATGGTTAAGTTATTTGGCATTACTAATGTTTTAGGTATTCATTTTGGTTTTTGCAAGTTTTGCTTGTTCTTTTCAGGTATAGATGAATCAGTATCAGTTCATATAACTGCATAGTGTTGTTCTAATCAGCCCGAATGGCTGGTCACATGTAGAAAGTGCATGATTCATGCCTAGTTTAGATCAATTCCTTGATGTATAGTACTAGGTAGTGTTTGGACCTCACTCGTTAAGCAATAAAAAAAAAAAAAACTGTTATTTTTTTGGTTTTTTATTTTGTAATAATTTTTAATGTTATTATTAAAATAAAAATAGTAATTTTGAAATTTTAATTGCTTAAATTGTTTTAATTAATTGAATTTGTTATTTAGTTTATTAATACTTTAGTAAATTTTTATTAATAATAAAAAATAAATCTAATTTAATAATTAATACTTAATTTTTTTAAAAAACAAATTAACAGTATTATTAAATTAGTTATTAATATATATAAAGATTTTATTAGTTTTAAAAAAAATTTAAAAAAACAAAAATTATAAATAATAGAACAAATTTTTTAAAAATTTTAAAAAATCTATTAAAAATAATAAAAATGATTTATTTGCAATTAAATAAATTTATTATTATTTAAATTGTTGTATTAATAAAATAAAACTACAGAATTTGTTGTTTATTTAATTAAAGTAATTCTGATTGATTTAAATAACTAATTACATACTGTTTATATATTTTAATATATAATAATTGAATTGTATAATATATTCTATAAAATTATATTTGTAAAGCATTAAACATAACCCAAAAAGTTGTTTATAAAATAATAGTTAATTAAAAAATAATAAAATTTTATCAGAAAAATGATTTAAACTCAATAATTAATAAAAAAACATGTATTTGCTAATATTTTTAAATGCCAAAAATATGTTTTCATAATAAAATTAAAATTTAACAGGTTGAATTTCTTAAGAAATAATAAAAACTGACAGCAAAATTTTTGAAATTAGTATTTCTGAAAAGATTGATTAATAATCATTATAGCGCTTTGAGATAATAAATATTTGACTAAAATCCAAATATGAGTATACAACATGATATGCAAATAGTTTTCACAGTTTAGCCTTTTCTTTTTCGTGAAGTCTTATATCGTTTTCAGCATAAATCTGATCAATCTTCTCACGGAAGTGGTTTAAAGCTTGTCGACGTTTTAATTTTAGACTAAAAAATATTCAAATATTATAAATGTGCTTGAATAAAACTAACTAGCAAAACATCACTTACGTTGGGGTTAGAAGGTCATTTTCAATAGAAAATGGAATATGTGTCAAATGGATCCCTTTAGCTAGTTCGAATCTATACATTGGAAAATACGATAGTGGGTTATGCTCAGTAGAACTTACTTGAGAATTAAATGTTGAAAAACACTGACCCTCTGAGTTGACCACGTTTTCCAACCCGATCCAATTCTGCCAAAAACGCCTTTTGTACATTGGGATCATTGACAAGTTGTTTTAATACTTCTTCATCACCTGAAGATATATTTTTGCCAGTTATATGACTAGCCCAAGGAACAAAATTTTCCGGATCCGGTACAACAATTGCAACAAGATAATCTTTTAGCGAATCACCATGAACATATATTTGTAAAACATATGGGGAGTTTAGGTAAACGTTTTCAATCTGAATTTAAGTAATATTGATAGGTATTCATATATCAACAGCAATTTAGAATAAGAATTCAATTTCATGCTTTTAATATAAAATTTACCTTTTCAGGGGCTATATACTCTCCTTGTGAAAGTTTGAATATGTTTTTCTTTCGATCCACAATCGTGATTGCACCTAATTTGATATTCGTATGTTATTATAGCATATTAATTATGGAGAATTGTATAATTCTTGTTACTTGCCTCTGTCATCAAGGTAGGCAATGTCACCGGTGTGAACCCAACCATCTTCATCAATGGTCTCAATGGTTTTATCCTGGTCTTTGTAGTATCCAATAAAAGCGTTTGTACCACGAAAACAAAGCTCACCACGAGGAAAAGGGACATCAGTAGAGAGATAATTCATCTCAGGAACATCAACAAGTTTTATTTCGTTACTAATAAGCAGAAATGACAATTGAATACAATTATCAATTCCATTCATTCACAATTGACACAAAAGTCGAGCAATAAATTACGACTTATCAACTTACCAGGGCGAAGGACCGCCAATATGTCCAGCCTTATACTCACCTTTAAGTGAGACACTAGTAGAAGCCACACCTTCAGTTTGACCGTATCCTTAAGAATTCGTTTAAACATGAAATAAATCAGTATAAAATGACCCCAAAAATTATTGTAAATTAATATTATCAAAAAAAAAGATATTACCTTCAGCAATTTCGCAGACAAAAGCAATTCTTAGAAATTGCAAAACTTCAGGAGCGATTGGTGCTGACCCCGTTACAGTAAGTCTCACTCGACCACCCAAGACCTGTTTGACTTTGTTAAAAATTAACCCATCCCAAACTGTGTGGGAAAACCCTTGACCATCTTCAAGATTTTGAAGCTTAGAAGTCACAGCTCTCCTTGCCAATGCACCCTTGAAACCAGATGCTTCCACTGTACTTTGCTGAATCTTGGCATATATACGTGTCAGTAACCTTGGAACAGATGGAAATATAGTCGGTTTCAGCATCCCAATATCTTCAATCAACGTGAGAATATCACCGCGGAAATAACCAATACTAGCACCTCGGGCAATTGCACATAATTCCATTAATCGACCAAAAATATGAGCAAGCTAAAAAATATTTTATAATAAAAGAAAACATCTTAAATATCTCTGATACGCTTCGAGATCCTATGTCTAAATGAAAGGTGAGGGCAAATGACCAAAAGGAATCTAAAAAATTTTGACTAGAACCTACCGGTAAATATGATATCAAAACCTTCAACGAAAAATTAAATTTTGAAATCGAATTATTAATCCAATTAATAATATCTAGGTAAATGAATTATAAGTTGACCTCACATCATTATAATCACAATCCCAATTGAGGAGACTAGCACCCACACTACCAATGAAATTGGAGTGGGTCAGAAGGACTCCCTTCGGAATATCAGTTGTCCCTGACGTATAACAAATGGTGGCGATGTCTTCTGGCTTTGGGGGATTGTGCCGAACGGGGTGTTCTTTGCCAATTATCTCAACCTCTGTAAAATCGACAAGCAAGATGTTGTTATCTGCCGCCCAGGACTTCAATAGTTTTCCCTTGTTTATAGATCCGATTGGTAAAGGTTCATTTTCTTCTAGCTCGTCCATTGAAATAATCACTTTTAATCCAGGAATTTTTGGTGCTAATTGAATCAAACCAGCAATCCGATTGCCTGCCACAACTATTATGGAAATCTCGGCATGTGTAATTATGTATCGAACTGTGTCTGTAGACATATAAAAAAGGGTAATTTATAAGATCAACGGCATGAATGCTCTCAAGCTTTTCTTTATCGATTGAACAAAGCAATATTAATATGAATATTACCTGGTCCCAAGGTGTCATAGAGGGCTACAGTTTTAAGATTATAGCAAGCCATTGCCTAGGATGTATTAGGAATGATTAGGGATCACAATAAATGAGCCATATTTCTCAATTGGAAAAAATTGTTGTTACTTGATCCGTTATGAACCATTCTGTTAATTTTATTTAATTATTTTATCAGCAAAATCTCGTCATTTTTTGGAGAAATCATTTAATTTGAGCATTGATTCTTACCAGGCCTGTTGTTAGAGTAAATTCCAACAGGCCATTGTTGTGTCTCCGGATTTTTTACGACCTGGGTTCCAGGTAATATGGATCAAAAAAAGGGAGAAATTAATACTACAGTTGAGTCAAAATTTTAGTTTGTAATTGTTCGTATAATCAAACCTACGGTTTCACTCAAATATATCAATCCTGATCCAAATAAAGTGGCTCGATCGGCCACTTCTTGATAGGTTTGCCACACATAATTTTCATATTTTTGTGCATTTTTGTTGTAAGGACGATGTCCAATACAATGTCTATTCCTGGATATCTTGATGGCTTGAAAAAATCAAGGGAGCGGTTTAAGCACTATCATACAAGACAAAGAAGCCATATAAGAAGTGTGAACACAATCGGCAAGTGGCTTTGCTTTATTACCATTTTGAAAATTATCATATAGTGTTGTAACATTGGGGCTTAAATACAAATTAAATAAAATTGTTAAAAAGTTTTGCTTAGTAAATGTTTTGAAAAAGTTCAAACCACCTAAATGAAACAGTTAGGGTTTCAGGGTAGAAAGCGTTGCGATATATGCCTAAGAAAAGATGTTCGATCAACATATTTGTATAATTGTACAAGCCTAAGGCACTCAATCTAAGGGTACCTGTCTGTCCTGGTTTTCGGCTATTAGGCAACTCTATACTGTATTTCGCTGGAATTGAAGACATTGAGAAATAACTATAGTTAAAAAAAAGAGTTCGGAAAACACGAAGTAATGCGCCTTTCAAAATATGGGGCTCAACATGTGATAAAATAAAATTAAATGATAATCATTTTATTTTCGTCATTTAATAATAATAATAGTGAACTTGATAATTATGTCATTAATTGCAACATTTTTTATTATTATCAATTACGAACTCGAGAATGAACGAATATTAATCCACGGCACTTTACATTTTCTGTAATAATCCAATGACCCATATCCTCGAATTAACAAACCCAAGAGGCCTATATACGACAATTTTTTAAAAACGAAAGCTCGTTCCCTTTAAATTTTAACATGGTTGTTAAGCGAATTGTAGTACCGGTAATGGAGGAGAGAAAAGCTTATTCAAATTTGATTGCTAGTTGCGAAATGTTTGTCTCCTGACATAAGAAATTACCCAACTTGCACAACTTTCAAGGTGTCATGAATACCCAATTAACGTACTTCCTTTGTACACTATCATCAAAGGATTAAAACGCAAGGCTTTAAAAAAGTCGTTACCACTCTTGATTTCTTTGACTAAAAGTTGAAAAATGAGATTTGTAGTTGATCTGATGGTGGCTTCATCCATATCTTCCTAGTGTATCATATGAGCTGTAATAGGTTCTACTCTGTAATTCGCAAGGAAATCATTGACCTCAACCATTATTATAGTAATCTTTCAAGAAAGCCTTCGATTCCTTAAAAAGGCTGAGATATTAATAGAAAATGTAATTCTCTATACCCAGTTAACATACCTTAACCGGCGGAAGCATCAACATTCATGGGCGAAATACTCTCGAAAATTGTCCGGAATGAACTGTCATCATATCTTGATTCTACATAAAAAAGCAACCACCCAAAACAAACCAAGATTCTTCCAGGAAGATTCTTATTTCCTAGCAAAAGTGATCTTGATTTTATGATCCGTGTAATTGGATAATGCGTCCTTGGCGATCATAGCTTGAGTTTCTGTATCATATTCAACAAATGCGATTTCTTTTTTTACTGGAACAGTTCGAACTTCCTTGAACCCAGGGTATCTGAACGAATGAAAATACGAGCATAAACCTGGTTTTACAGAAAAAATCATTATGGATTCCTTAGAAAAGTGAAGAAATCTTACTGTTGGAACAAGGCAGTAAGCATTGCCTCGGTAGTGTCTTCTGGAAGATTCTGTAAAAATAAAATCTTATTTGGGGGAAGGAATTCATCGGCAACATTACCACCTGTTGCCATTTGATTTCCAAAATACATTGGTGCTAAATCGATAAATGACTGTTAGGAATGCAATTCAAACACAATGACTGAATCGGAACCCTACCTCCGCCCGAAATGTTGGATGAGCCTGATGGAAATCCTGAACCACTATTCGATTTAAACCTTTTTTGGGGTGGTTCTTTGGCACGTTTTTCTGAAAAAACGTGGATAAATCCCATTTATTCTAAATAACACGTATTATCCTTTATCAAAAAAAAACATTACCTTTGGCTTCTAATCTTTGCAGTTTGTGGTCTTCGAAGCTCCCATCAAGTTTGGCTATAGCATCTGATTTTGCTCGTGCATATTGAATCACCTATTGAAAGTGGGGGCCTTTAGTTAAATTTTCAATTGGAGCTAAAAGACAATCTCATTATTTCAAGGAATGCACCATAGGCTTATCTTTGAGCGTAAATCCATTTACTTCTTTGATTGCTTTAGCCGCATCTTCTTCGTCTTTGAAGACGATGAAGGCTTGTCCACGCATTCTGATATTTTGATGTGCGATTATGTCCAATATTTCTCCATATCGCTCAAAAATAGTCTGTAACGTTTTCTTGAGAACTAAATTTGTTTGAAGCATATCTTAGCGATGCCCACCCTTCAAAGTTATACGTCTTTTGCTTACCTGGAATCTTTATCTTCTCGTTTAAATTATTAATGTAGATGGTATTATTTGGTGTTGTATTAGGTGGTTGTTTAGGTGTTGGCGGTTTTACGGTAGTTGACGATGAAATGCCTGTTATACTGGAAGAAGTTAAAAAATTTGACTGTGCTCCAAAGCCCGACTTTGTAGAGGAAGGGGTACTCATTTCGTTGGAATTGAATGAAGCGCTCAACTGGTTTACGTATTTTTCATAAAAATTTAAAATGATGTCAGTATCACACACAGCTGGGATTGATTCTTACAAATTTTAGGTTTAATATCGTATAAATTTTAAAGTCAAAAAAGTTCTACCTTTTCTCGAGCTTTTGAAAATCACAAATTTATAGAAGCCTAGCTGCTTAGTTTGAATAAATTGTTTGGTTACCTTCAAACTATAAATAGTTCGCAGCTCATCGTACACTCAAAATGTACGGTAACGTAGGTCTCTCAACACCTCGCGGCTCAGGAACAAATGGCTATGTTGTACGCAATCTTTCCTTCATTCGACCTCGAAAGGATGTTGTGGCATTTGAGTCTTATGATGAAATTGCTGCAAAAAGCTCAGCACTCGCTAATCGCACCCCAAATAAAGAAATCCTTGAGCATGATAAGAAACGGCAGATCGAGCTTGAGTGTATGCTTCTTAGAAAAAAGCTTGAGGATGATGGGTAAGATTTCGAGGACTATCATTGATTAAAAAATTCGCTTTGTTCGTCTTGTTTATTAAAACCTTTAGCCTGTAATAAAGTCAACAAGTCTAATGAAGGTTATTTTTCTAGAGCTCCTGAGGAAGAAGTCGAGGGAAAAATCGATGCACGGAGGCAAGAATTGCTTTCCAAACTGGATGAAATGAAATCCGCAAAGTATTATAAATTTTGGTTTTGTTCAATTATTTTATGCTAGAGTCTCCAATAAAATATATCTGTGATTACAGTATACAAGATCATCAAACCCATCAACTCTCAGAAGCTAAAGCAGTAGAAAATGTGAAAATGATGAGGGCGTTGGGAATTGATTCCTCCACTTATCTGGAAGGGGCTGCATTTGACAAAGAACTTCAAGAACAAAAAAGAATAGAACGTAAATCAAAACGTGATTTGGAGTTTGAGAAAAAAAAACAAAATTTTGAGGAACGCGAGCATGCTAGAAACCAAGCCGCTGAAGAAAGAACAAAGTCAGCTAAGGAAATGCGTGAAAGAAATCTGAAAAAAAGTCGAGATATCCTTGATAGGCCAAGGATCCGAAAAGAAGAACCCAAGAGAACATATCAACGTAGTAGAAATGAAGAAAGAAAGGGGCGTAGGGGACACTCAAAGAATCAAAGTGTTAGTGAGACTGAAAGCTCTGATGAAACAGATTCTGAGATTGAAGTCAGTAGTCAAACTAGCAAAAGACGTCATCATTCTTCTAAAAATCATCGTCGTTCGATTAGACATAAAGAAGATTCTGATGAAGAGCCTGCAAGAAGGCCCTTTACCAAAAGGAGGCATGATTATGACAACGATAAACATGATTCTTCCTCGTCTGAAAGTCCAGTTGAGAGGCAGGAACGAAGGAAAACACGTTCCCCTAGACGTCAATCCCGTGAAAATCACCTAAAATACCGAGGACACAGACGAGAGGGTAGCATTCCTACCCCAAGTACTAGAAGATACCGAGATGGAAGTGCTTCGCCAGAACCTGAAAGACGCAATCATTATCGAAGTATTTCTAGATCACCAGGAAGGCATCAAAGACATTTCGACTCCAGTAGATAGAATTTTATTAAAAAATTTCATTTTCAATCTTGGTAATCACGTTCTTAGACTCTAATTTCTTAGTTAAAAAGTAAATAGTAACTGAATTATGGTACTAGAGGCAAAATGAAAAAAACAATAAGAACTTCTTTGCGGTAGCTGTATTTTATCCTTTTCTATTAAATTTAAAGGGGTATATATGACATACCCTATTAATAAGTGTGCTCAAAACCTTCAAAATATAGGATTGGGTTTACTTGTCAATCCTGCATGGAGGTGGGTTAATTTTATTTTATTCAGACAGCAACTTCGTAAGAGAAAAGAAGAAAGAAAAGCCTTTTTAAAGTAACACAATAAGAATTGACCCACCGGGTAACTTTTAGAAAGAAAAAGAGAATTAACCATCCGCATGCATACATGAAATGTGGTATCGCATGCGAGCTTGCTATAAATAGATTTATTGCTCGTAATGTCAAAAGTCTAATTCAGGGAAAATTTGAACTTAATTTATTAATATGCCTGTAAAACCCAAGATATTATTCTTACCTACCAATTTTATTCATAGCATTAAGTCTTGTGCATGTGAAAAGTGTTGTAATTATCGAGCGAAAAAAAAACGTAGCTAGATATACTAATCTATAATTGAAGGTTAATTTAAAGACAAATTTTTATGGCTTCAAAATAAATATATATTCAAAAAATAAAAACATATTACTTATTTGTATATTAGACAAATTTTTTATTATAAATATTTGCTCCTGAGTTTGACTTAATCAAAAAACTTTAATTATGTAGTTTTAATAAAATTTATAGCATGCTCAATATAATTTTGTTGGTTTTTAACAACGATTTAAAGGATGCGTACTGCGGTTGTCGTCTCACCTTCTGGTCAAGTTCCTTCTAGCCCTGAATGGACTCTTTTATTTTGCCCATATTTCCTTTGTTTGAAACAGGGCAAAGACAATAATCGGCCTCATAATATTTCGAGTACTTTTTTGAAATTTTATAAATGGTAGTTTATTTTTCGTCTATTATGTCCTATTCGTTCCTTTAAACGAAAATTTAGGTTGAATTACTCTTATTGGCAATATCGGACATTTCATCATACTTGGGGTACCTGTAACTCTTTTACTAGAGTTTACCCTTGTGCGGTTATTAACCGCATCCAAGAAAGACCATTGTCACCTCGTCGAGTTGGAGTTGGTAATATCAATTTTATGGATTCAAGTCTCTTATTTTGTGAAGGTTTTTTCCTTCCCATTTTCAATGCTAAATCATCATTGAACATTCTCGAAGGGTATAGAAATCGAATTGTACTCGGTTGGGTGAAAGGTCTTGCGTAGGCTACTCCTTCACGCAATATTTTACAATTGGGATTTATAGGTTCATTTCCCTCTTTGATTTCGGGGATTTGTTTTTATCTCTTCCAATTACTTTAGTTAGACTATAAGGGGATGAAATCTCTTTAGATTTTCCATCTACTTCCCCGATTCCTCCAGATAAGAAACCGTATTACTTGGTCATGATTGGAAATTGATAACTTAATCCTCTCAAAATTAAAATTTCGAAAGATTTTCAGAAAATTAAATCTCATAAAACGCGTCGTCAATGGTTAAGATAGCCCTTAAATTGATCGTGTAATTTTTAATAAATTTATCCAATTGATAAAACGTAGTACCCAACTGATTACATCGGTGATCAAAGTAAAATGTTCAACCTCGACATGATTGGTCACCAAGACGGCATGATGAGCGAGATCTGAGGGTTGACGATGCCAGCAGTTCTCAAAGACTTACCCTATCGATGTGAATAATGGGTGATATTCACTCGAGAGGTAATCTGACGATTCCACCGTCAGTACAGAATTTCCACAAACGTTGATGATGATTAGAGTCTATACCAAAATCGATAGTTTGTACAATAAAATGTTTCATCACATTATTGTTTAGCCTTGTCAGGTATAAGGTTTGAGATTTTTATTAGAAATAAAAATTTGATTCTTCTGAAAACAGTTAGCAGAGGAATGTTGGGGGGTTGAAATATGAAAATTAGAATTATATAATACTATGTAGGATTTTTCAGTACGATATACAAAATTATTATGATGCAACTCAAATAAGAAATGGAAACAAATATCTGAGATTTAGATATTTGTCTTACCCACTACACATAACACAATTGTCCTTATTGTCTATTGCACATGCCAAAGCAGCAGCAGCACTTTGACTTTTAGCCAATTCTTTTTCCTCATCGAGTGCGACCGACTCTCTGAGAGAGGCTTGATCTACTGTAAACTATGAGAGAAAAGAGGTTTATTTTGAAGATCTACAAGATAAACATAAACATGAAAATTATCACAAATATACCTTAATCGCATCGACCGCTGGCTTTGTACGTAGATAATACATTCCAGTCTTTAGTCCTTTCTTCCATCCATAACTTAAAAATGTAAAAAATCAGTAAATCTAATGTTACTTAAATCAACATTGATCTGTTTTTGTGATACTTACAAATGCATGCTAGTAAGCTTCGCGTAATTCGGTTCTGCAATATGTATATTTAGACTCTGCGATTGATCAATGAAGGCACCACGATCCGCAGCCATGTCAATAATGACTTTTTGCGACAACTCCCATGTAGTCTTGAAAAGAGCTTTTATTTCGTCAGGGATTATTGAGACTTAAAGGTAGATAAAGAAATATTAATAGTAACGATAGAAATGGTCAATTTGAGGTGGATACTAGAGATCGGTATGATACTAACTTTTTTGTATACTTCCATTATCATTCATGATTCTATTCTTCATTTGTTCACTCCATAATCCCATTTCCACCAATTCTTTAAGCAACCATGGATTCACAACTTGAAACTCTCCAGCCAACACACGTCGTGTATAGATATTGCTTGTGTAAGGTTCAAAACATTCATTGTAGCCTAATATCTGTGAGGTTGATGCTGTAGGCATGGGAGCCACAAGCAAGGAATTACGGACTCCATGATCAGCGATTTTCTGTTTCAGTATATCCCAATCCCATAAGTTTGTTGGCTCAACATTCCACATATCGTATTGCAAGATGCCTTTTGACACCGGTGACCCCTGGTATGTCTCATAATAGCCTTTCTCTTTCGCAAGCTCGCAGGAGGCTTCAAGAGCCCCGTGATATATTGTTTCGAAAATTTTTTTATTAAGTTCAATGGCGTTCGGAGAATCGAAAGGTATTCGCATAGCGAGGAATGTATCCGCCAATCCTAAAAAAATATTTTGAAATATTCAATATCTTGAGTCAAAAAACTAGTCTGTTTCCCTCCCTCCCTCCCTCCCTTCCAAGAACGTTTATATAAACTGAAATACCTTGAACGCCAATACCAATAGGTCTATGCCGAAAATTTGATCTGCGTGCCTCTTCCACAGGATAATAGTTTATGTCGATGATCTTATTGAGGTTTCGAGTCACAACTTTTGTCACCTGAAGAGATTAGTGATTAAAGGTTTGAGTATAATGAACGAATTCCATCTGTAGGTGTAAACACGATAAAGGTACCCCAGAGCACTTACATCATGGAGTGAATTGAAATCGTACCCGTCCCTTATAACAAATGAAGGTAGTGCTATACTAGCCAAATTGCATACAGCGACTTCATCTGGACTCGAGTATTGTACGATTTCTGTACAAAGATTACTACATTTGATGGTACCTAAATTTTGCTGGTTTGATTTTTCATTACATGCATCCTTGTAAAGCATGTAAGGCGTTCCAGTTTCGATCTGAGAATCGAGGATAGCATACCAGAGCTTTTGTGCTTTGACAGTTTTACGTCCGCGATTTTTTCGCTCATAAGATTCGTATAGATTCTTGATGGGGGCGAGTTTTATTACTTTACTTATAAATAATAGCACAGGAGAGCAAAAGGATCTAAGATAGTAAATTTATCACACTCACTTCAAACTCTTGACCCCATACATCTTGTAAACCCGGAGCTTCGTTGGGGTCAAACAAAGTCCAATCACCATTTGACTCGACACGTTTCATAAATAAGTCTGGGATCCAGAGGGCGTAAAACAAATCACGAGCACGAACTTCCTCTTTCCCGGTATTTTTCTTTAAATCGAGAAAGTCGAAAATATCGGCATGCCAAGGTTCCAGGTAGATGGCAAATGCCCCAGGACGTTTGTTACCACCTTGATCTACGTAACGAGCGGTATTATTGTACACTCGAAGCATCGGTACGACACCATTAGAGTAGCCGTTGGTCCCAGCAATATATGAGCCAGAGGCGCGAATATTATGAATGTTGAGACCTATTCCACCAGCTGTTTTTGAAATCATGGCGCAAGTTTTCAATGTTTCATAAATACCCTCGATTGAATCATCTTTCATCGTTAGGAGAAAACAACTAGAAAGTTGAGGCCTGGGTGTACCGGCATTGAAAAGCGTTGGAGATGCATGAGTAAAGAATTTTGAACTCATTAGATTATAAGTTTCAATCGCGGCATCAATATCTTCCTCATGAATACCGACGGCAACTCGCATAAGCATATGTTGAGGTCGTTCTGCTACTTTCCCATCAATTTTCAACAAATAAGATCTCTCGAGGGTTTTAAATCCAAAATAATTATACATGTAATCTCTGTCGTAGATGATAGCAGAATTTAGTCTACTAGAATTTTTCATGATAATCTCGTGGATCCGATCTGAAATCATTGAGCCGGGTCTGCCATTCTTTGGATTCACATAGGTGTATAAATCTTTGATTACGTTAGAGAAAACTTTTTTGGTCTCTTTGTGAAGATTAGATACAGCGATTCGCGCAGCTAGAATCGCATAATCAGGATGTTTGGTCGTCATATAGGCAGAAGTTTCTGCTGCCAGATTATCAAGCTCCACTGTACTTACACCTTGATAGACTCCTGAAATTACCTGAAAGAGACAAAAAAAAAAATGAATCTTGTAAAATTTCAAAACAACTTAGTGACTCAGAGAAGTTAAAGGGATATTTTTTAGGGTTAAAAGTTGAGGCATATTTTAATTCTGAAATGAAAATTATCAAACCTTTTGCGTTACAGCCACAGGGTCTACGAAGTTCATGTCTAAGCCATAGCATAACTTGTTAATTCGAGCTGTAATCTATTTTTAGTATATAAAGAGATGTTTAGCTATGAGGGGCGACTTTAGTACCAAACTTTTTATTCTCTTAAATTGTTTTGGAAAACAAGTCACCTTATCGAACGCAACGCGTTCTTTTCTACCATCTATTTAAAGGAAAGAGGGAGAAAGGTTGTGAAAAAAGTCGTCAAAGGGTCTTAATAAACCTTCAGGGGAAGTTGAAGTTTTAAAAGTTAAAAGAAGTTTTATAACTCACCTCGTTTGATAACATGCATAGTAGAGATTGTAAATTTAGCAAAAGTGAAAAAAAAACGCGTATTTTGAAAGTGCCTTTCACGGGTAGAATATGAAGTATTACAAAATATTCCTCCAAAATTCCCGAGTTTATATAGGCTAGCTAATATAATAGAAAGTAGGACGCGTTTCAGATTTAAATTTTGATTTACACACACACGCGATTTAAAAGAAATTTCAATTGGGTTGTGAGACTTTAAAAATCATTTCCTTCTTTGCCCTTGTAAAAATTTTTGCACCTCCTAGGGGGAGGGGGGGGGGGCTGGGCCAACAAAAATATATTTATTTCTTTGTAAAAAAAATTTGGTATTTCTAACAAGCTCTGACGATTGGCTAAATTTTTACCCAACTGAATGGCTATGAGTCATCTGATATCATAGATTTTTTTAAATTGATTAAGAGGAGTAAAATAGGCAACGATAGTTTGCATTAAAATGAAAGCAATACAAATTCAACAAACTGGTGGAACTGAGGTATTAGAATATGTGGATATACCAAAACCTCAGTTACTTGGTCCCAACACTGTTTTAATAAAGAATCATGCAATTGGAGTCAATTTTATTGATACCTATCAAAGGTTTTTGTCATCTCTTCTATCGTAATTATATATTGAAAAAATAAAAAATTTATCAAGATTTTTTACTTTCAAATAGATCTGGTCTATATAATATACCATTACCAGCTGTGTTGGGACGTGAAGGTGCTGGAGTTGTTGAATTGATTGGTGAAGGTGTAACTGATCTTAGTGTTGGTGATCGGGTGGTCTACATGTCCCCAGGTACCTATGGAGAATATACGGTAACACCATCAAGGTAAATTTTAGATAAAATTAACAGATAAATCTCAATTATTTAATTTTAATTTAATTTCATCTTTTTTAGCCACGTTTATAAACTTTCAGATCATGTTGATATTAAAGATGCTGCTGCTTTATTGCTTCAGGTTTTCAAAAAATTACATTAAAATTTTGACTTTTTTAATCATTCGTAAAATATCTAATCAAAAACTGGTTTTTTATTCAAAGGGTTTAACCTGCTGGATAATGGTAACCCAGAGTTATGCTGTACAAAAAGGTTTTAATCCCCCTTCTTTTTTTCTTTTTTTTTTTTATCAATTCTTCAATAATTTCTTCAGATATATATATTATTCAAAAAATTGGTCTAATTTGAGATTTATCTTAAAATTCTAAAATAACTTTTGTTTTTTATCAAGGCGATTTCATATTAATTCATGCAGCTGCCGGAGGATGTGGTCTTCTTCTCACTCAACTTTCAAAATTATTGGGTGCTCATGTAATTGGTACAACATCAAATGCCGAAAAAGCAGAGTTAGCCAAGAAAGCTGGAGCTGATTATGTAATAAATTATAAAACAGAAGATGTTGTTGAACAAGTGAAGAAAATTACCAATGGATTAGGTGTTCATGCTATTTTTGACGGAGTTGGAAAAGATACCTTTGAAATTTCATTATCATGTGCACGTCGATTGGGTAATTTTATATCTTTTGGAAATTCTTCTGGTCCTATCCCACCTTTCAATATCCTTAAATTATCGGAAAAAAATTTGAGATTGATGCGACCATCAGTGTTGAATTATTTGACGAACAAAGAAGAGTTCCAAAAATATTCCAAGGAGTTGTTTCAATTATTCGAAGAGAAAAAATTATACATAATGGGGATCAAGACTTATAAACTGAGCGATGTTAAAAAGGCACATGACGATTTAGGAGAAAGAAAGACCACGGGAAAGTTGTTATTGATACCTTGATAAAGATACGATTTTAGAAAGAGAACAAAAGTTTTCATTTTTGAATTAAAGATACGATTTTGAACCTTTGAGATCTCAAAATTCAATAAATTATTTAAAAATTAGCAATTATTCTCAATCAGAAAATAAAATAAAAAAAATTTATAAATTAGAATTCATTATTTTTAATTTTAATAATATATAAAAAATTATTTTAATATGGTTAACAAAATTTTAATTTTAAGAATTTTATTATTTAAAAAAATTAATTTTAACGAAAATAGGGTGAAAAAAATATTTTAATTTTTAATAATTATAAATTTTAATTAAAAAACAATTTTCTCATTTTAATTATTAAAATATTAAAAGACTTTTTTATTATTATTTAAAAATAAAAAAAATAATATAAAATTAAAAATAATGATATTGGAGAATTTTTTTTTTCTTATTCAAGATAGAAATAAAAAGATCACGATTTTATTTTTTAAATTTGATTGGCTCAAAATATTTTTTTTTTTTTTTTTTTTTTTTTACAATCATCAAATTAAAAAAATAGTATCTTGCGAGTTTTTATAGTTTTCTCATACCTCAATACCATACCTGCATTTTTTTCGGCCACAGGTGTGTACTTGTTTTTTATTTTTTTGAGATTTGAAAAAAAAAAAAAAAAAAAAAAAAC